>JANHZU010006953.1:71726-82725 GCA_032468055.1 Acrochordus granulatus | reverse complement strand
AAAAACAGGCATCTGGACTGGATTTTTCTCAAGTCGAAGACGTTTCACCTTTAATCCAAAAGGCTTTCTCAATTCTAGCTAATGACAAAACTAAAAGCAAAATGACAAAATAAATAGTACTGTGCAGTGCAGAGACAACCAATAATGAAACTTGGAATTTGAGAAAAACAATTGATAATCTTGCTTGAAAAGAGCCCGTTTTTAATTATATATCAAGATTTGAATGAATCTGCAATCCCACTTTAATGCTGATTAAGAGCTCCTAACAAAGAACTTTTTTCAACAATAGTGTTTTTGAGACTCCACATTATCTGCAAATCTTTCTTAAGGAAGAAAGCATAAGGCCGGGTGGTCATGAGTTCTACTCCTTCCTTAGCCATGAAAGCCAGCTGGGGGACCTTGACCAGTCACTCTCTCTCATCCCAGACCACCTCACAGGGTTGGGAAGATAGGAGGAGGAAGGTGTGTTAAATATGTTTGCTGCAAAGGCTCTCCTAGCCATGACTGTACCTGCTCATCGAGCAGGAGTTGTGAGTCCAAGAGAACGCTCAAGTTGTGCACCGGATATGTCTGGGGCAATGCTATCCCACCCAGATCTAAAGATGTCAAAGCCCCTGGACCCCAAAGTCCTCTGCACCCACAGCCACTTGGTCTTACCAGGGTTCAGTTGAAGACTGTGGGAGAAGCGTTCTGAAAACACAATGAGTAGAAAAACAAATAAAATGGATCATAGAACAAATAAATCCAGTGTTCTCACTTGAGGCATTATAAATAGACTTCCTCATGATAATCTTTCAGATATTCAAAACTGAAATGCAATCATTTCAGTCTTTACTATTTTTCCTGTAAACTAAAAGCATTCAGATTTTTTAACCATTCTTTATAGTTTGATTTTCAGACTCTTCCCCATCTTGATGGCCCTTCACTGAAATCATTTCAATTTGTTTTGGTCCTTTTTGAACTGTAGTGACTAGAACCTGGACAAAATACTCCAAATGGGTCTCATCAGGGCAGAACAGAGTGACACAGTTACATTCCATTATCTCAATTTTATGCTTCTTTTGCCCGTTTTAGCAGCTGCATCACACCATGAACTTAGGTTTAACCAGTTGACAAGGATGCCCAGGTTGCTTTCACAAGTACTGCTGTCAAGCCAAGTTTCTCTCCTGATGTGTTTGTTCCTCATATTTTTCTCACCAAAATACAGATGGCCATTGCCTTGCTGATGGGCTGGGAGTTGCTAACATAAAATATCCTGTATTTCTCCTCTTGAGAAATGGTTAGTAGGGAAATCTGTTTGTACAAATCAGTCTACCCCCACACATGTGATCTTAACAGAAATTTTTCTCTTCTCCATTAAAAGTGGAAAAGTAACTCTCTAGCTCTCTATCTCGTTTATTACATTTTTAAGTTTCCCTAACTACTGAAGCCAAAATCAAGAGTGCTGCTGTAGTACTAGCAGTACTAAATGGAATTCATTCCATTTGCTCCATAGAAATAATCAGACATTAAGATTAAGAGGCACCATTCATTTTAATTTAGTTTTGTACTTTAGATAAGAGATGTTCAAATTTATATTTGCTGAAACTGAATAATTGAGACATAGGCTTTTACTTAGCATATTTTTGTGGAGTTTGATTATAAATATTTGTTGATTGGATTGAAAGTTTGCCAAGAAGGAACTAGATTTTGAGCAAAAAGGTTCAGTGTTAGGGGTGATATTGGATGCAAAGTTCTAAGGTGAGATGGAGGAAATGTTAGGAAGCAGAGTTGTGCCAAGATTTGAAGGGATTCTTTGCACTGATGATGCTTCAGTCAACAATTGAAGCATCATAAGTGCAAAGTTGTGAACCCTCTTTGAAGTTGCTTCACCAAGCATCATGGTCCCTCTTCTAAAATGTGAAACAAAACTACCATGGTGCTTCACTTGTTGTTCCTCCAGCCTCCTCCAGCACTGCTTTCAGTGAGCTCCTGAAAGCAGTGAAAGAGTCTTCAGTGAATGTGCAACAGCATCTTCTATTTTCTGGACATGCCCGTTTACTGCATATGCTGTCAAAGTGAAAGAAATTAACTCAAAGAGGGAACTATCATTATCGTGTTTTGATGAGCTGAACAGATTTACCTCTGCATTGTGAAATTTCTACAAGGCTGTTTGTGGCTGTACCACACAAGCTTATTAAAGTGGCTTAATTTGATTAAAATGGTTTCCTGGGGTAGCCATGTTAACCTTCTGCTGATAACAGAACAAGTCACATGGCACTTTATAAATTATCCAATTTATTATCAACTAATACATTAATTAGTCTTGAAGATGCCACGTGGTTCTTTCTTTAATTAATTATGTTTGTTTCTGCTAGATGAAAAATCTGATTTCATTGGCAAATGGGTGAAGCCTTCTACAGAGACATTAAAAGCACGTTTGCCAACAATTCCAGTACGAAAAAAGAGAACAGTAGAAATTTAAAGCCCATACAAAAGTGATAGCAAAGATCTAAAATTAAAAGGTACACATACTAGAAATGGAAACTGAAACATCAGATTCAATCTCAGCCCTAGGAGAGAAGAATAAGGAAGGGATTCTTTTTTGATTACTATCAGAAATACCATCTTGATTCAGCATGGTATAAGAGCGGACAGAGGGAAACTCTGGCAGGCTTTTAAGCTTCTGCTACCGTACTTGAAAAATGTTGAAAAATAGAGTTTCAATATTACGTGTAATGTCTGATTCCTAATCCAGCCCACCTTGGAGGGCTGGCAGGTAGAAATGGACAATGTTGCCCTCTATTAATTCCACACTCACCTTCAAAGCAATCCAAGACTTCATTTCCCTTTCCTCTTTCTAAAGTTTTTGTTCCCCTGTTTTGCTGCCTTGAGCGTTCCTGTTGGTTGGGTGAGAGCATTTTAGTTTGTTGCAGTTCACTGTTTACTTTGCAGTGCGAAATTCTTTGGATTCAATTCCTAAAAGGTGCTTTAGAACATGATAGGGTGACAATGTAACACCTGACTACAGATCTTTAGAGCAGCCACGTCTTGCTCTCACATCCTAAAATAATTACCGATAGGTGCTATGGTTGCACCTTGTGTGCTCCAAATCGACTTTTTGTGAATCAGGTCCAAAATGCTCGATAGATGACCCCAATCTGAAACTCTGGGATTAATACTTTCTCTCTAGAAATCCGTTCCCAAGAATAAGCCTCAGCTAACCTGACAGCATAACTGCACAGAGCAAGCTTCGAAGGAAAGCGGCACATTTCTTCCGGCCTGTCTCTGCATGGCTTTGTTTTGAAGCAAGATGCTGAACTGTCTTTCGCCATGCCATTTTCAGCACTAGTATGCTCATCTTCTCTACTGAGAGCTCTTGGTGTTGAGGGCATGGGATTCAACTCATCTTTCAAATTCTGTAATCTTTGGCCTTCATCCCAATAGCAACAAAATATTTCTTATGTTCCTGGAAACCCCAGGCAGAATTCCAGTCTAATTTTATATGAATGTTTTTGGCCTATTCTTTGGTATTTGGAATAAAAAGGCCCACTGAAGTCAGATGTTTCTACTCTACAATCACTCTATTGGTTTAACCATGATTTGCTTTCCCAACATTGTTTGAAAAATCAGGCTCTAGAAGGAACATAATTCTCAATTTGAGAGAAGTTTTGGAAACAGTTCAGATGGAAAATCAAATTGCAACTGTCTCTGTCTTTCTCTGATGTGTTTCCCATCTATGTTTAAAAATGGTTTTGCATCTATCTGTACACTTCAAAGAGGCTGATTATTATTGTTATTTCTATTGTCTTATTTCAGGAATTGATTGTGTAGTAGAGAAAACTCTAGTATACTAGAGGCAGTCCTGGTATTACTTCCTTTCACCCATTATGTAGTAAAATGTGAACTACAGGTAGTCCTTGTTTAGGGATCACAATTGGAACCAACAGCTTGTTCACTGAGTGCTGCAGTCTCCAAACAGAAAATCATGTGACCATGACAAGCTTACATTCTTACTTCCCCTTTGGTTGTTAAGCGAATCATTGTGATCATTAAGTGAAATATCATATTTATTTTATTCTACTTTCTCTACTTTATTTTGTCACAAGTGGTTGTCAAGCATATGAATGGTAATCATGTGTCTCCAGCATGCTGTGATGGTTGTAAATGCATGTTGGCTGCAAAGAGCCCAAATGGTGATCACCTGTCTGTGGGATGCTGTGATGATCTAAATGTGAGAACTGATCAGAAAACTTTTCTTAAAACACTGTTGTGACTTTGAACTATGATATCTCTATCAAAAATCAGAGGAATTGAGTGGTGAAGTTCGAATGGTGAGGAAGTAAAAGTACAGAGCTACAGAAGTAAAACTAAATTTGATCTGATTTAATTTAAATACAAATAAAATAGGTACAGTAGATGCAGTACACTGAATTTTCATTTTTGAAGGTGGGCTTTATCTAAGGCTTTGGGAATACCTATGGGTCTGGGAACATATATCCTTAACATGAAAGGTAATGGGGGAGATGAAATGGATGTGCTCATATAATATCTCTTTTGTTTTTTGTTAGTCAAAAGTATAAATCCAAAGTATACTAAATAGAAATAAGGTGACAATATTATTTTGAGAAGGTAGAATTAATATAAAGAAAACTTTGAGAAGCTTTTAATTTAGATAAAATAATAACATTAAACCTAATTCAGGACAGCAATTAGTCTCACCCAGTGCTTAAGACTGACTGTGCTCCCTGGTTATTTTTTAATACCCTGTTCTTATCTGTTTCTGTTCTCTCATATAAATGTCTTGGAGGAAAACTGGCTGCCTTTCTCCCTATAAATCCAGCATAATGGGCTTACCTGTAGGAGCTGCTGTAATGCAAACAGCAGTTGAACTTGTGGGTGACAAATGGAGAAAGTGCAGGGCAGTGAGAATGGATAAATCAGGTGGTGATTTATCTTTCCTAGATTGCCATTGCTTTTCCTGGAGCAAGTCTGTACATGTTGCCTTGCTGACTGTAGGGAGGGAGAAAGAGTAATTAAGATATATTGCCCCAACGTTCACCAAGTAGCCCGAGCACTTTGGCTCTATGGCTCCATGGAAGCAGACAGTGATGACCTGCCAGCTCCACAATAGCCCTGCAGAAAAAAGACATTACATCTCCTGAAAACTGATGACATTGTGTGGTTGTGTTTACAGAAGCTCCTGCTCAGGAGAAGACAGGCTCCAAAGGATTCCATGTTAAGAGCCAGTTGGTTAAGGCACCAGGCTAGAAAGGGGGAGACTGTGAGTTACACCCTGCCTTAGTTACAGCCTGCCTTAACTTTGTTGCGATGCAATTACCCTGGACGAGTGAGAGTCTTCACAGACCCTGCCTTAGCTATGAAAGCCAGCTGGATGATCTTGGGCCAGTCATTCTCTCTCAGCCCAACATACTTCACAAGCAGGAGTACTGGGCATGTGGGTTGGCCAAAATATATATATAAGGAAGGAGAAAAAATACTACTGCTACTACTACCAACAACAACGGTCTTATATTTCTAAAAATATGCCAATGCCTTAGGAAATGGTGGGAAATCTCTAGATGTTGCTGAATTCCAGGCAGTCAAGGCAAAAGTGGGGAAACTTGGAGCTACTCTTCTGTGGCACACCAAGGCCTATCCCTAATTTAAGAGAGATGCTGAACAGACTTTGGATAATATAAATAACGATCAAGTTGCCTTGGTGTTGAGCTTGATTCCTAGTGATGCTGTGGACATCTCCATGCAATTTTCTTAGCAGCACCATCAACACTTAGCTTGCTCTTGTCACTTTTCTAACTTCCCAATCTAGTCTGTCAACTGGGAATTCCTAGCAGTCTTCCACTGAAATACTAAGCTCTGCTCAACCCTGTTTACTTCTTTGAGCTTCAGCTAAGACAGTTATTTACTATTCATCCCTTCATATACATAACAGAAATACACATACATTTTATTTCTTCATTAAATGTATATGTCACCCATCTTGCAGTTATGAGTGAGTGAGTGCTTGGGTGGGTGGAAAATGAGAGAGAGAAGAAAAAAGAGAGACTCCCCCTCCCCACCAGTGGCTTTTAGATTCCTTAACTAGCTTTGGGCTAAAATAAAGTAATAAGGAGAGGCCATTGCTTCAACAACAGCTGGGTTATGGAAAAGATGTTACAAATCACTGTTGGGGAACCTGCCGGAGGGAGAGATGAGATTTCATCTTTTGTTGCACTTGTTGTTGAATTTAATCATATTCTTAAAGGTCTGCATAGAAAGCACACAGTTGCAGAAAGGTGCAAATTCTTGGTCACAGTAGAGAGAGAAATGACAACACACCTCATCTTAGCTTTACTTTCTGGATTAGGAATGCCGGGATCTACATTCCAAAGCAATTGGATGATATCACTTTGGACAGAGCTATTCTGTATAGATAACCCTATTCTTGAAAGTCCTCTATCTTTAATACTTTGCCAAAAGATGTCATCTATTTTCCTGTGGATCAGCTTCTGCTCTTTGATATTATTCTTGGTTGGTCTTTGAAAGTTTTGTAGATTTTTTACAATTCCTAGTTAGCAGAAGTGCTAGAATTGTTTCTTTTCAGTTTGACATCTCTCCATCACCCTGCAGTTCCATTATATTTTGTAAAAGCCCTGTATGGGGCATCAGTAAATTTGACTTCTCTGGAGAATAGGCCCTGACTGGATACAGAACTGCTGTCTCAGTGTTTTGCTACAGGGAAGAACAAAAGAGTCAAGCAGTAAACAATACCTTAATGAAGGAACTATCAAGGAGAAAACAACATCTCCAGCAAGCCATTAGATATAAACAGAGAGCAAACCCTGCATTCTTCTAGAACTGAAGATGTTACCTAGATGGGTAATCAAATGTCTGCAAGCAAATAACCAAGTTCAGAGAGCACCAAGGACTCCACAAAAACAAAAGAGATGGGAACTATACTTCTAGAAGTTACACATGCCAGTTTTATCATGTTTTCTTTCTAAGATATAGCCTAGATCACGTCTCTGGCTCATATCCCAGAACATATAAGACTAGGGTCAAATAAAGGCTCTGAAGGTCACCAGACCATTTTGATTCCAAAAGTTTGGCAACAAGATTAGGCAATGGACATAAAATGCCAGGTTTGCTTTGAAGAATCATGACTTTGACTTGGAGACTGCAGTAAAAATCCACAAGGAATGTGACTGGGGATTTTGCAACATAATTAAGAGACCACAAATGAAAACTTTCCCAGCAAAGTGTAAATAGAGGACAGACCAACAGAAAGCCATCTGACTTTAAAAGGAGAGGAAAATTTCCTCTTCAGACCATTTAGACATAGTTTGTATCCATAGTTTGTATCCATAGAAGGCTCATCAAGAAAAGTCATCCAGGTAGATCTATGAAAGTCTGTGTATACAAATAGAGATCCAGACATGAGAAATAAACAAAAGCAGGTTACTTTTCCCAGATTAATTCTCTTTACAGTCCACACTGATCACTTTAACTGTCTGTTCAACTTTCAAATGTTGTTTCTGTTCAATTGTAGAATTAAATTGTATCCCATATAATTTAATAGAATTTTTCCTTTAAATGTTGGAAATTTCACACAAACTTTTTAAAATATAGAATTTAAATCTAAATTTTTGTTTGTTTAAAACTATGGGAAACTCTTCTCTTATTAAATAACCTAACATACATAACTTCTAGTATTATATGTCCACATTTTCTATCTTGCATTTTCATGATACTTTTGCATGGCATCATTTTCTATCTGGTTTCTCCACTTTTCATGACTTTGCCATACTCTGATATTTTCCTTCCTATTGTCTTTTGTGTTTCATCTGTAGTCTTATACAATTATATTTATTGGTAAGACTAAAAAACCAAAATTTCAAGCTTAAACTGTAGAAGTATTTATAAGTACCAGAATATCAGGTATTAATACTTGGACTCTGGATTCTGTGAGTTAACAGCTGTCATTGGAAATCATTAAATTGTGTTTGACCCTCAGCCACTCTATCCATCAGCACTCTCCATGCCCTCTGTCTTGCACTGCCTCCTTCAGATCCACCATGGTCATCCCAGTATCATAACCCAGAGTTATCAGCAACTGTAGCAAATGGCCACTGGAGAAGGAAATAGCAACCCACTGCAGTATCATTGCCAAGAAAATCCCATGGACAGTATCAAAAGGCTAAAAGATAAGATGCCAAAAGATGAGCCCCTCAGGTCAGAAGAAGTCCAATATGTTAGTGGGGGAAAGCAGAGGGCAATTACAAGTACCTCCAGAAAGAATTAAGTGGCTGAGCCAAAGCCAAAAGGTTACTCATCTGTGGATATGTGCAGAGGTGAAAGGGTAGTCCAATGCTGTAAAGAACAATATTGCACAGGAACCTGGAGTGTAAGATCTATGAATCAAGATAAACTGGATGTCATCAAACATGAGATGGCAAGATTGAAAATAGACATTTTGGGAATCAGTGAACTAAAATGGACAGGAATGGACTAATTTAATTCAGATGACCACTATATCTACTACTCTGGGCAAGAATCCCTTAGAAGAAATGGAGTAGCCATCATAGTTAATAAAAGAGATGGAAAAGAAGTATTGGGTACAAACTAATAAATGATAGAGTGATCTTGGTTTGACTCTGAGGGAAACATCACATTCAACATCACAGTAATCCAAGTTTATGCCCCAAGCATAGATGCCAAAGAAACTGAAGTTGACCATTTCTATGAACGCCTAGAACATTGTCTAGAACTCATACTAAAAAAAATGGGGATTAGAATGCTAAAGTAGGAAGTCAAAAGTTAATTGGAATAACAAGCAAGTTTGGCCTTGGAATACAAATTGAATCAGGGCAAAGACTAACAGAGTTTTGTCAAGATAATATGCTGGTCATAACAAACACACTTTTCCAACAACCCAAGAGGCGGCTCTATACATAGACATCACCAAATTGCCAATACTGAAAGATTGATTATATCCTTGCAGCCAAAGATGGAAAAGCTCTATTCAGTCAGTCAAAACAAGACCTGGAGCTGACTGTGGCTCAGATCATGAGCTTTTTATTGCAAAATTTAGGCTTAAATTGAAGAAAGTAGGGAAAACCACTAGGCCGTTCAGGTATGACCTCAGTGATATCCCTTATGAATATACAGTGGAGGTGAGGAATAGATTCTAGGGATTAGATCTGATAGAAAAAGGTGTAACATTGTACAGGAGGTAGCTACTAAAACTATCTAGTATTAGTTTGGGATGCCAAAGCAAAATAAATGCAAGAAAACTGATGAGGCTTTACAAATAGTTGAGGAAAGAAGAAAGGCAAAAGGCTTTTAAAAATGTTTTGTTAGCTGACTTTATAACCAACTGAAATCATCAGAGTTATTAATAGATGGTTTCACATGCCACTATCTTGCTATAACCTAAATTACAATTTCTATAAAAACTGGCTTTCCTGCAACCCTTTTTTCCTCCCTCTAAATTTAAGAGGTGAAGTAGTCAACATGCAGAAGCAAGTGAATATACAGTACTTGCTTAGTTCATTTATTTAATTTATATTGCACAATACACACCCAGAAGTCCAGTGATTGTATAAAACAGTTGCCTGTATCCATGTTGAAGAAAGAAGCCAACAACTAACCAGAAATCATGTCCATTATTATCAGGGAAGAGAATTAAAAGAATTCCTGTTGCTAGACTTGGTCACAATTTGGTTAAAGTTTAAGCATTTACTATTAAATTTTGAGCAGATTTTATGTACAACTTCTCTTTTTCTTGTTGTTGTCACATGATCCCTTGCTGCAGTGATGGCAAAATTTATTATGACTGGGCTTTAATTTTCTTTCCTTATTTTCTGTTGCCAGAGTAAGCAGAGCTGGCTTGGGTGGTTTGTGGTTGTGGGGGAGTTAACTGTCCAAATGGACACATTGAGTCTTGCAGAGATTTAATTCACTTATTCTGCCACCTTAACAAAAAGTGTGTGGAATTGTGCAACTGAATATAGACATTTTTGCTACAAAATTTGGTGATGCAATCAGAGGATACTTTAGCAAGTATCACAATACATGTCCAGAAAATGTGGTGGTCTTTCCTTTCAGTAAGGCGTGGAGAGTTCAGGGGAGAGAGTGCTTGTCATTCTTTTTGCAGAAACAAAAGCTTATTTTAAAGACTGATAATTAAGATGGATTGAGCCCCAAATACCGACTGGCTGCTATGGATGGAGAGAGAGGAGCATATAAGGTTTGCAAAAGGTAGGCAAAGGAAGAGATGTATAGAGAGAAAGGTTCTTGCTGAGTCACCATAGATACAATCCAAGTCCAGATGGGTAGACTCTGAAACACTACAGACAAGGGCCAGAGGATGAGATGGTTAGATAGCATGGTCGTGTGGTGGGCATGGGTTTTGGTGAAGGACAGGAAGCCCTAGTGTGCTGTGGTCCATGGGGTAGTGGCAAACCAGACATGACTGAATGATAGAACAACACTAACAGGGTCATGCGTGCTTCAGAAATGATTCAGAAGAAATTATTTGGAGTTACATTTCAGTGGACTGCTTAGAGCAGCCATATCTTTTTCAGAAAGTCTGAAAGAGAGGGGCTACTTTAAGGAATAGAAGGGAGGCCCTATGGGGGTGCTGCAGTGTTTGAACCACTTCCTTGGGATCACGTTTGAAGCTTGCAGAATCCTACAACTGCTACTACTAATCCTAATATTATTACTACTAATAGTAGTGTTCCACTACAGCAGTATCCTAATACAATGCAATGTAATACAACGCAATGCAATACAACACTAAAAACCCCTCTTCACCCAGACTTTTCCTTTGTGAATATTTTTCTCATCACTTTTCTCTCTGTCTCTTCTAAATGTTCTTTACATGTCCTATTACGATCTTCATTTGAATAATTTTTTAAATGAAGATGATGCGCCCTGCTTTGAGAAATCTTGAACACTGAAAGATAGATTTATTTATTTTATATGGCCACCTGTCTCATTTTCTTGTGACTCTGGA
>JANHZU010006953.1:46334-58772 GCA_032468055.1 Acrochordus granulatus | reverse complement strand
CAAATTTCAACCATAATGAAGCCAGCCCATTATGGTTGAAAGTTATGATGGTCATAAAACAGGTCACCCATGGGACTGACCCAATTTTACAACCTTTTTTGTGGTGGATGTTAATTGAACACCACAGTTGTTAAGTAAACCAAATGCACACTATGGACTGTTTTTTTCTGAAAACCAGAAGTAAATGCTTCTGGTAAATACCTCTGGGGAGGTCTGTTGTAACTTCTACCAATCACTGAGCAACTGGTTGCAAGTTAAGGACTACCTGTAATTGTAAATTAGTAGTCAAGAATTGATTCAGATATTTTCATTTGGCACAAGTACAAGCTTTCTCATAAGCAAGTAGCTATTATACGTTTTACAAAGTTTTCAACATGCATATTTAATGAATATATTTCACTGTTAAAATCTATATGAAACAATTTCCAGAATTCCACCTGAAAGGAAAAAGATAACCAGCAACTGCTTGCTGTAATAAAATCTTAATTTTGCTCATCCAGGACTTGGAAATCCTTCTTGAGAGCCAAAGAAATAGCTCATATAAAAGGAAATGAAAACTGTTTTTACTGGATAGAGTTTCTGGATGTTGGAAAGAAAAATGAATATTTCCTAACAGTGCAGAAACTCAATATTTGACATTACACCCTAGCAAAACTTTTACTAACAAAAATTAATATAATGTTTTTGTGAAAAAAGCTTTGTGATATCTATTTGCATCAGTCCCAGGAAATATTAGTTATATTCAGATTTTGTAGAGAAAATCTGAGAAAATCTTTGTGACATCTATTTTTTATGTAGATGGGTTGATTAATATATGATTACTCAGTCATTTGATCTACCACACATTGTACATTTGGAACAGACTGAATGCACTTTTTGTCTCATCAGGTCTTTTTGGCAAACTAAAGAAAATGCAGGAAGCTACGTACATCTTCCACTTAGAGTTCCCAGAATTAAATGTGAGGTGATCATGCCAAATGGGAATTCTAGAAATATCAAAATATCTGGAAAATATTAGATTGGACTATGCTTTGTCCAAACTTTTCAGTTTCTAAAAACTTTGGTTTAATAGCACTGAAACACCCTACAGCAAAAACCTAAAGCAGGGGTATACAACCTTGGCAACTTTAAGTCGTGTGTGTGGCTAAGGAATTCTGGAGATGAAGCTGACACATCTTAAAGCTGCCAGGGTTGGACACCTCTGGCCTAAAGCCTTCTGATCCTTCCAAAAGAACAGGGGAAGACCTGTTACAATTATATACCTTAATGTGTTCATCTTGACTTTAATTTAGTTTTCTTAAGGCAGTTAAGAGTATAAATTCATGAATAACTAAAGATGCCATGAACTAATAATATAAAGAATTCAGTAATAATATTGATTTACCATTCAGTCAACCAATACAACAGAAAGAAGAGCTGGGTGATTTGGTCTAATCATTCTCTTTCAGCTCAATATATCTCACCGGGTTAATGTGACGAAAATTAGGAAGATATACTTTATATACCATCTTAGCTCTATAAATCCAATAAATAAATTAAACTTCAGATGAACCCATTTTTCCTTTATGAGTACACAGTACTTAAGAGGTTGTGCCATTCTTCTCCAACCTGTTTCTTGACATATATTTGCTGCCAACATATCCTTCTTTCTTATCATTGCTAATTTATACTTATCTTATCATTGCTAATTTATAATTTTTTTTATTTAAAAAGCAGGGCCCTGCTTTTTCAAACCATTTCCAACTTAATATATAGAACCACACTGTCTAGTACCCAATTATAATTTTATCAAATACACATGGCTCAAAAGTATACCCAGAATTCGTTCAGAAGTTTCCACTTAATTTTGAATTAGACAAATGATTTTTAAGAGTTTAACAGTTTAAGATTTAGACTTCAAGCAAAGGCCCTTCATGGAAACTAATATCAAGCACAGATGGCAATGTACTCAAAGAAATGCTCAAATTTTAAAGATTGGAATATCAAGGTATATCTGCTTAGAGGAGTGCTTATTGTTTAACATTAGAACTAAATGTTGTATATATCCAATTGCATTCAATATCAGTTACAGTTGACATATAACATGCATTCATTTATGAAAATCATTTTTTTATTTTATAGATGCATGCCTGTGCATATTCATTACAAAGAAAGAAAACCTATCCTATTGAAGCACCCAAATGAGAAACAATGGGAAGTGCTTTCAGAAAGGCTAATATTTGACAGAACCCAGTTACAGAAGTTGAAAACTGGGCCAACCAGAGACACAATCCACCTAGTGTAGAAGTGTGAGTCATCTCCATCTGGAAAAACTATTGTATTTGTGATGTAAACAACTATTTGTTAAGAATGAATAAGTAAACTGCGTGTAACAAATCAACACATCAGGAAGAAAGGAAAAGATTGGTCCAATATGCAATGAAAATTTGCATTATCATAAGGAACAACTATATTAGGGCTGCAAAAAATATTGCATAGGACTAAGCCATCAAGATTATTTTTAATTCAGCTTTAGTGTGCTAGCCTTTAACAGGTTGAAAATGGCATCATGGTATCCATACATATTTGGGATTTTACTACAAGGTTTAACATGGCATCCTTTTCAAACAGAAAAAAAACTTCTTTTGTTTTCTAGTGGTGAGAGAATTCACCAAATGCCTGAAGTTCTGAAGTTTATCATGAGTAAGATCGTAAAAATGTTTATGTTGCCATAAGTCATATTCACTTCAATGAGATGCTCACAAGAAATTCTGCTTAAGCCACCAGCTGGTAATAATTTTCTCAGTTCTTGATACTTCTGATCTACTGGCCTTTTCACTAGTATTTCCTAAGCAACAACCCTCCACACACACACCCTCTGTTAGCTTAGGACTAAAACTTTAACATATGTGAATGATGGGAATCAGATATCTTGAACAAATGAATCCATTTACCTACAACTGCTCATTGTCACCTTCCTGTATATTACATTATTTTCATATAATGCTCAGGTACCATATCAAACTAGAAGCTAAGAGCAGGAGACTCAGATGTATTTAAAGGAGGAGTATATAATTTTCTTTTTGTAAAGACAACATTCTATCATGGGATAGAACAAATCTTCCTAGTCTGTTAGAGGCTCAGAATTAATTTTTTATTTGCAATGGGAATAAGTGAAACCTGCCATGAAGAACAGTAGAGTAT
Source organism: Acrochordus granulatus (assembly GCA_032468055.1). NCBI lineage: Eukaryota > Metazoa > Chordata > Lepidosauria > Squamata > Acrochordidae > Acrochordus > Acrochordus granulatus. Next base: position 55,589 of record JANHZU010006953.1, on the reverse strand, counting down.
TGCCTTCAGAGTCTGTAGCATGGAGGAACTAGATGAAGGCAACAGTAAAATAATGAACAATGAAACAGGATTATTTTTATAATTCAAGGCCACAATAATGGGCATTTCTCCCATTCTTGAGCTGACAGTAAAATATGCTGCAAAATTAGAACTGCCTGAACATCCATACTCTCTTCTCCCTCATCGGTGAGGCTGGAAACTGGTCCTCTTCTTTCAAGATTAATGCAGGGCAGCAATGAATAGCTTCCTCTGACTGTATGTCCCCTTCCTCAAGCGTTGCTTGCGATAGAAAAAAAATAAAGACCAATCATCTTTTTGTGTCGTGGGCACATTTTCTGAAGAGGAAGCTCTTCAGAAAGCAATCACATGCTTCATCCCGCCACTCTTCACCAGATGATCTTACAGTCGGTTGTGGGGTAAAATGGGAAAGAGGGATCAGTAAGTACTACAAAGGAATGTCAGCACTGGCAGTGAGTTGCTGCATCCAATTCAGCTTATACCCCTCATCAGGGACTGAAAAGAGAAATAGGCAGGACTTGTCAAGTTTACCAAAGCTCCTATAATCCCCAATCAGCAAATGTTGCAAGGAAAATTGAGAAAGCCTTTAGGATTAAGGGTGAAACGTCTTTGACTTGAGAAAAAAATCCAGTCCAGATGCCTGTTTTTTAAACTTTGTTGCGATGCAATTACCCTGGACGAGTGAGAGTCTTCACAGACATGTTGCAAAGAAATGGTGGCTGGGAACAAGTGGAGAGAAGCATGAAAAATGATATTACAACTACCCTGAAGTAATAAAACCAAGAGAAAGTATAGTGATGCAATATAGTGTTTGCAGGGTTTCATGGCTTCAGTTGGAATGATGAAAGCATTGTTGCATCATCACACTGCAAGCTCCATCCCTTTTGGCTGTGTGTAGAATGTTGCTGTCCATGTCAAAAAGGGACAGAGCTTGGACGATGGTGTTATAAACCATTTAGATTAATCAAGCTCCATCCCTTGGAGACTGCAAGCTCCATCCCTTCTACATGTGTGTAGAATGTTACTGTCCATGTCAAAAAGGGACAGAGCTTGGACGATGGTGTTATAAACCATTTAGATTAATCCAATCCTACTCCCTTCTTGCTGCTTCTCCCCTTTCCCTCCTGCTCCAGACATTGCTGGCCTCCAGAAACCCATGTCAGCAGAAGTAGTGGGAAATCTGTGAAGCGCTCAGTTTGGACAGAATTGGCAACAAACAGATCTCTCTCTCTTGTTTGTGTGTTTAAATTGACCAGAGCATCAATCTTTTTTTTTTGGAAAAAATTTGTTAAACACATCCTTAAAAACAGATCTACCACTCTTTCAGGAGAGCACTAAACCTGTAAACGTAAGTAGTTCTGGTCAGACATTATGCACATAGATGAATCTGGGGGGGCGGAATGGCTATGAGGGGAAGTGACCAATGGTCAAATGGGAGACAAGTGCCTGGAGCAACCTAAACCAGCCAATAGGAGTTGGGTGGATGCCAGCTTCTGACTATACCACCACAGATCTCTACAGGTTGTGTATGTGGCATGACTTCTGTTGGAAGGAACAACTACTTTAAAACTGGAACACCCAATGACAACTCTAAATTGCTTCTCTTTGGGGAGCAGTTCAGCTGAGGATCTACTTTCTCAAATATTTAGCAAGGGACTTTCATATGGTTAGCAGAATGTGAAGATGAGCTTTTAGAAGGTACTTTTTTACTGTTTAATTATAGCACCATAGGAGAATGCTAACTGGGACAGTAATTACTAGCAAAATGTGAATACAATTCTCGAACTCCCATTTGGCAAGTTTCCTTTAAAAGAAAGACAGTTAACACCTTTCTGTACTGTAGTGAAATTATTACTAATGTGATCAAAAATAAGTTTCTACTGGAGTTGAGAGGACTCAGAAGAATGTCACCAAAACTGTAATGTGTTTGGAGGTACTTCTGACTAATTATGCAGAAACCTCATCTCTGCCTCTTTTCTGTCAACAGAGAGTATAAAGCATCTTGAAGTGAAGCAGAAATAATCTCTCCCACCCTGAAATTCTGAAAGCAGAAAGTAAATAGTCTGCAATTTGTTGTACTTTTCAACGGAGGACTTCTGCTCTGGTAATTGAATGATAACTCTGGTATAGATTGCCTTTTCATTTGAATCTTTGGAGAAAGATGATGATGGTTGTCTGGGGATAATTTCATTAACAATAATCCTCACATCTTGAATTTGGAAAAGGCATGAAGTTGTTAGTACAAAAAATAACGACCCTGGAACACTTCAGTGGTTATTATGGGTTATTATAATAGATCTGCATCTGAAAGGCCTTCAGTGTAATTGACAAAGCCATTCTATCACTGCAGAAAGATAAAATGCCATATTTTGACAGGGATCAAGCACCTACGTAAACTCCAAGTTAGCTCAATCTGTATTTGATGTTGAATCTTGCTACATTGGTCTTTGTGTACTCCTGCATGAAAATGTGTCAATCAACAGAGTCCTGACCACAATTTTTCAAAAAGGTTAATGCTGTTTTTAAAGATGAACAACTACAAAGTTTCCACATTTTCCTTTCATCAAGAAGTGTTTTGTGGTTGGACATGCTCACCATGCATAGAGATATGAACAACTCAAGCAATAGCTTGAGCTGAAAGGCAGCTGGTAGACCAAGCTATACTCCTTTTTTGTAGCTGGTCCAATCCTTCAGATGTAAAGAAGGGCTCTTGAGAATCACCCACATACTCTTGGATTGATCTGCAGCAAACCTAGAGGAGAAGAAACAGAGTTCTTCTAAACTGGATATCTGTGGGTCGAAGAGCTAGGAGGAAATCACAATCCAATCTTTTTGCCTTTTTACTCTAACATCACCAACCTGAAGTTAGCCTTTTTTATTTTTTTGGTTTATCTTTGAAATGCTAAGAGCCCAATTCTGTTTGGATTATATTCTGTTTCCTTTTGCTGATTCACACTATTTCCAGACTTAATGAAAGTTTATATACTTCTGGGAGATTCATTGCTGAGCATGGAAGTGGGAGTGTCAGCTGAAATGTCTTTGAATGTTTGGAATGCTGGACTGGACTGTCTATAATTTGTTATCCAGGAAGAAACAGATGTTTTGAGGTGAAAATGTTAATGTGTACTTTGGTATTTAAATTGTGTCATCTTTTCCAAGGAATCCATCTTTCTTCAGCTTGTTTACTTTATACTGCTTTCTTTACTGAGGATTGATGGTTGTCTGTGGCAAGAAATGGAACTGCTAAATTAACTTTTCACCATTTGAACTATTGTTGTGTATTCCTCTTTTTTTCTTTTCCTTTTCTTAATATATTACAGGAGGAGGAGAGATGGCTTCAAAATAAAGAGCTGTTGAGGCAGATTTTGGATGAAATCCAGAAACTTAATGAAAATAAAGAGACTAGAATGGAAATTTTGGGAACAAATTTGCAGGAAATGTTTGAGAAAAATACACAAAACATCAAAATATTTTTAGAGGGAAAAATAGAGAAAATATTGAAAAAAATGGAACAAAAATCTGTAATTGAAAATTATAAAATGAGCCAGTCTGGAGTTAAACTCTTGCAAATAAAAGAGAAAATGGAAACCTTTGGTGTAAGAGCTAAATAAATAAAATAGCCAGTGGAAAAGTTTGTGTTTCATCTGCTGGATTGATGGAAGAGGGTTTTTTTTAGATAGAAGATGTCCCAGGAACAAATAGATGAAAATAAAGATGGAATAATTAGTGATTTAGAGGGAAGGGATAGTGTGGATCTGCCTCTGGTAGAAGAAGTTTACTTGCTTGTTGATATTATAGTTTAATCTGTAAGAAGATTTATTGCAGAACAAACATTGCAAAAATGTTTTCAGAGGAATTTTGTAATGGTGGGTAAAGAACTAGTTTTCCTGAGATAAATTTATTAAGTTTTCTGAGGAAGATATGGGATTTGGGTGCTATGTTTATTTGAGATATGGAATTTTAAATATTTATCAATTTAATATTTGATATATAAGTTTTTACTGTGTTGTGGATCGTGTATGGATGCTCATTACTTAGATACTGCCACTGAAGATTTTATTGTGCTTTATTTCATATGAAGTTTTCTACAAGAGGAGATGAGAAAGACTGAAATAGGTTTATACTGACAATTCTTCTGAGGGAACACAATTTAAAGAAGTTGCTAACTGTTTGGAAGTTGCTGTGAAATTTTTTGCTGGTGAATTGAAATAAAAATATCTTCATGAAGGAATTTTATGGTTTCTGACTAAGTTTATACATTTAGATGAAATACTGTGCAGACTAAAATTTAAAATAATTAAAATATAAAGATACAATGATAGATTGAAATGTTTATTATAGCATGTAGTTTTTATTAATCTGTTTAGATTGAGAGAGGGGAACATATTTTTCTTTCTTTTGATGTTGACTTGATGGGGGAGAGGCTTTTTGTATTTTTGTTCTTTTTGTTTTAGGGTGTGTATATTTATTTTTTAGAGTTTCTTATTGTTATTTGTTATATTGTCTTTTTTTTGTATGTTTTAGCTTATGCTGTTGAAAAACAATAAAAAAATTTAAAAGATTAAAAAAAAGTGTTTTCTGGTTGTAATTCTTTCTTTTTAAAAGGAAAAAAAAACACCACTCTTCACCGGAAGAAAAGATCAAACAAGTCAAACATTGAAGAATAAAAAGAAAGAGAAACAACAATATCTGTATATTCAACCAGAATACTTGTAGGAATTAATAAACAGGGTTTGGGTGTTTATATTTCCTGTTGTTCCAGAATGGGACCTGATCTAGGGAAATAAAATATTTGTGATTAGCAGGCTGTCAAATGGAAATTAGTTTTGGTTCTATATAAAGTGTATGAAAAAGAAATTTACTAGACTATGTGATTAATTGATTATTTATGTATAATCTGCCATTTCCAGAAGCAGAATTATTTCTACTGTTGATCAGAAGATAAAACAGCCTTTTTTTACCAATCTGGAGTCTAAGCAATAAAATTTAGAGTTAACTTTTAACGGAATTGAACTGCATTGTTAGATTTTGGACTTGACTTTGAGACATGTTTATGAAGGTTTTAGGAACAATATGGATTTCAAATGAATGTGTGTCATTGAAAGTATCAAATAGGATTAGTCTGAATATTGAATCTGTGAATCTTCTATGAATTATTTCGAAAGAACTGAGAATTAGTATCTCCAAGGTCCAAGATGTTATACCATTTTGGATAATAAGGACAGCCTATCTCCACTGAACACCTCTGTACAAACTCAAAATTACTGGATTTTCTTTTTAGTTTTCCCAGTTAATCTGTTGTATTTGTTCAAGGATGGACAGAAGTCTCATTGTCTCAGATGGTATCCTGAGGACAGAAATGTGATGAGAGGGAAGCAATGAATTGGCAATTATTCCACCAAATGAAAATGACTGTGTAATTATTTCTAGAAAATTAATTCCAGGATATCATTCTCATGCAATGATTCTTAGACAAAGAAATTTTAGAGAAAGGTTTGAGTGTATGCTAAAATAAGATGTAGTTCAGGCACTGATCTAAATATTTGGAATTTAGATCTATTTGCTTGAGATGATCTGAAGGCAGCCTAATCCATCTTCTAAACCTTGCTAGTCTGCGGGGGTTTTTATTTTGTTTCAATGGGGGGTTTATTTTTATTGTTTTTAATATATTGTTGTTTTTTTATTGTTGTTAGCCGCCGAGAGTCTTCGGATTTCGGCGGCATATAAATTTAATAAATAAATATTATTGTAGCTTAGGGGTGCTGATGTGCAACATGATCAAGCAGAAGAATGCAGGATCAAAAAGTAGGAAATTAAAAACACCTCAGACAAAGCTTAACTAGAAGATAAAACAAACTTAAAGATGGTCTCTGGTGAACTTTCTCAGAAAAGAAAAAAATGTCTTATGGATAGAAGTTAGTTCAGAAATCAGGACTTGCAATCTTATTCTTCTAATATTAGAAGCATACTTTTCAGAATTTATTAGCTAGTATGTTGTAAGAAGTGTTTTGTGCCTTGTAAATACAAGCTGAGCCAAAAGAGAAGAGCTACATTGGAGATTAACAAACAAAACAAAATCAGCATATGTGAGACGGTCAGAATTATGTAATTATTCCTGTAGGAATGGTTTGGCATTGATTCAGAATGAGCCTGCCAGAATACTTTTTCATTATTTTATAAATTTAATGTGTTCAAAATGGTGAACTTTTGCATCATATGAAACAACACATCAACTGTACTATGCATTGCATTTCAAATGCTAAATAGAAATAATCCATTTAGTCCATAGTCCTTTCATAAATCAAAATTTTTCAGAACCATCCAAGGTACCCCAAATTCATTTAAACATCATTTTCTTGCACAAATTATTTTTTTTCTCTGATAAATATATCAGTATGTACACAATTCTTATCTGTACAGGTAGACTTAAAGAATTCTACTTGGATCAAGCAAAGCCAGCAGCCCCTTCAGGAAAAAAAACACAACTCTTCCAAATACTTTCTGAAGACAAAGTTGGACTCAGTCAAGAATATGAGGAAATTTATCATCAATATTTCTATACTCTCACCCTGAAAAAGCACTCCATAAATCACAAAATCAACATTAATTAAAAATACATGATCCTCTGCTTGTAGTTCTATTCAGATTCTTGGGTCTTCCTTTTATAAAGAGACAGAGATATAAATGTTAGGTTACTCCTCCCGTCATCCTTTTCAATCCTTTTTAATAACTATCAACTAACGACTGATAGTTGTTGTTATTTACAGGAATGAGCAACCATTCCATATGTGCTGCATTTATGTTCTCTGTAATACCCTAAGATCAGATAAGTAAATGTTAGCAGGGGGAAATGGATGAAAGAATGAAAAAAACTTATGGAGCTGCTCTTTTATGATCTAAGCATTTTTGCAAGGTTCATTTCTTGAAAAACTCTGCCCAGTTATAGCTTTATGACGCAAGCAAAGCAATATGAGATTGTAAATTGATTTAACTTGTTGATTCCATCATGACACTAAACATTTTCCCCCCTGAAATTGGAAGTAATTGGAAGGTGAACATTCTAAGAAATGTCTATCTTTATGTCCTATTGTCTGCCCCTTCTCCAAGTCATGTGAACTCTTGTTTCCATGTATCATTTCAGAAAAAAAATCTTAAAAATGTTTCATCAGGAAACAGGGAACATTAGAAAAAGCAATGACCACTGATTTCTATGTTATTTATATATATTTATACACACCATCTCAACATGTTTCTACACAGAACATAGCAGAGCCACCTACATACTCGTTGAAAGAATGAAGGAAAATTTCTAGGTTCAAAAAGAAGCATTTTTTCATTTCTGCCTGGCAGTCCCATAATACAGACCTTGGTTTTATTATTCATGCTTCATTTTATGCTTAGAATGTATTGGCATAAATTAAAATTAAAATGAAAAGTTCATATTGGTTGTTATTTTGAAAAATGCATTAAAGGATTAATAAATAATCAAATTCAAAGTTTGCTTCAACCTGTAGCAAAGCCTAACACTACCCTGATTTACAAGTACTTGTAAATCCTACTTCAGGGTTTTCTTCCAAGGTTCTGCACATGTTGCAGAGCGACTTGTTTACCTGCATTTCTGTGCGTTTGTGTGTTGTGTGGATTTCAAAGCTCTTTGGCCATCCACAAAGTTGGATTAATATTTGAGGCCTGCACCCACTTGCCTGGCTCTGAACACTCAGTAGGTGGAGCTAGCCTTGCATAAAAAGTTGAATTCAAGATTATAGAGAATTTTGATTAATTTTTGTTGATGGTTTGGTACACCCTCAGTACTTGGAAGGTGCAAAATGCTCAACCAGTTTCTTTGAGAATCATCAATATTAGGTACTTAGGAAAGATCCAGTGCAGGCAACTGCTCTAGTTCAATAATGGATTGTGCGAATGACCTTGGGCATGAGAGGAAGAGATGCTACCTAGGAGACAATCAGACAAGAGAGGCAGGAGATTCTTCTGCATCTCTTGTCTGATTGTTTCCTAGGCAGGATCTTTTCCCCTCATGTTCCAACGTCATCTGCACATTCCATTACAAGTTCTTATCTGTGGATAAGGGGTCCTATTCAAAGTAAGACCAACAGTTTTGATTCAAGTCAGTAGAACTAATAAATTAAAATATAATACCAAACATTATTGTAGTATTTGAAGCTTCCCACACATTCCTGCTTGCTGAACCACTGACTTCAATGAACAAAAGCAATGGAAAATTTGCATCTGTATAATATGGGGAAAAAGAGGTCTTAGTGTGTAGAATGTTAATCTGAACTCTGAACCCCTCTGGTCCTTTCAAGATCATAGACAATGTAATTTACAAGCTGATGACCTCCACTATTTGCTTAAAAAAAACAAAAATTAGTTTCCACCTCCATTCTCTCTTCCCACATACTAATAAATTGGCCCAGCTAATCATGGAAACTGTGATAATTATCTCTTGTATATTTTGACTGGACATCAATATCATTCTTTCTGTAAATGCAGAGAAATATGATGTGATGTCTGTGTGTATGTCTATGTGTGCGTCTGTGAGAGAGAGAATGAATTAGTGAAAGACGTAGATGGTAGGAATGGCAACCATCCACTGGGAGCTCCATCACTGAAAATCATCAATTGTTGGGCCTCAATTTCCTATCTCCTGTCCCACGTCTTAAGGTCATTTGAACCAGCTGCTTCAGTCTTCCCTACAATAAGGCTGCATCAAAACTTTAGGATGGGCAGTTCATCATTAATTTTATCATCTGTCTGAATTGGCTGCTTGAAACATTCCTTTTATCTCCTGAGTAGAGATTTAATTGTTGTAGACTTTATAACATTACCCTTAAGGCAGTGAAGAAGCATCCCAACTTCCTTAATCTAAGTAATGTCCTTAACTGAATACAGGAGCTTGGGTTATTTCTTATATTTTTATTCCCTTATCAAAAAATTGCTCTTGAACAATCTATCTTTTATAATGCACATCCTTCTGGGAAAGAATTCTAGCAATATGGTAAGAGAACTAGTTCTGTTGATGGCAGGCCTACGGTACATTTGGTACAAATTTACACCTGCCTTTGTAAATGAGTCACTGAAGCAGGCTAACTAGTTATACCACTTGGTTGAAAGAATTGCGACCATTAATTGTCATACATGAAAACTGAGGACCTAATTTTTATTCACATCAATATGCTGGCCACAATTAGCATTTATGTAGAAAATCCAGCTTCCAGT
>JANHZU010006953.1:3968-15218 GCA_032468055.1 Acrochordus granulatus | reverse complement strand
CGTCTTTTGATTTCATGGCTGCAGTCACCATCTGCAGTGATCTTGGAGCCCAAGAAGGTGAAATCTGCCACTGCTTCAATTTCTTCCCCTTCTACTTGCCAGGATAATATGATGATAATAAAACTGGACTATCTTACAGTGTAGGGCTGCTGACAGCCAATGTGGAACCCAAATTCACACATTATAAATCATTATCTACCTGTGCTGCTGTGATGTATTTCATATGGAAAAAAAACAAATAGTGTATGAACTCTGTGCTGAAGACAGGAGATAGGGCAAAGTACCGTAAAAGAAAAAAAAATGTAAAATAAGCTCAGAGAATGATTCCATTAAAGAACATCAAGCCTTTAAGTACTTTACCAGGTAGATAACAAATGTTCCCTTGAAAACTAAATACCATAAAATCTGTATATCTTTCTACTCTAGTGTCGTATTGGTAACCTGTTATTTTTTGCTACCTTGCAAAAAAAATGCAATATTCAGTTGTACTGAATGAGTTCTCCAGTTCAATCCTTTGTCAATAGCAATAATTTATACCTGATATATAAAAGTACTACATATCTGAGCAACATTATAGCTTAGGATTCAGCAGATTTTTTTTTTACCGTTCATGGCATGTTTTCAAGGCTTTAGAGTTTTAAAATAAAAAAAACAGAGTGACTTAATTTAGCAAGCAAGGAAACTCATCACATGGCACAGTTCATATTTCAATAAAGTGTTGCTGGCTTGTGTGCTATTCTAGTTGAATACTGACAAAAATTATATATTTTAGAAGAGGAGGAAGAAGAGGAGGAAAGAGGGCGTGTTGCTTTCTGCCAGACATTCATAAGAGTGAAAAAACATAAAACACAGAATGTCTTTGCTTCTGACATTAATATTTTTAGAAGAATCAACTGAACACAAAATGTAAATATTTTAAACTTAAATGATAAATGTTTCATCATGTTATGTTCATTTGGATCCTAGACACTGTAATGGAAATTCTAAGTACAGCGATCGTTGCGTTGCTGGGTTTATCTCTGTGATCTCTGCAGCAGACTTTGATCTCTTACAGCTGTGATTTCAACCCAGTCTAGGAAATCTGGAAATCCTCAAAGGTTTGTCACTGATTACTTACTAGCAGCAGCAATTCTAATGCCACCAATATTGTCTTATAACTGAAGTGGCTATATTTTTGCAGCCAGGAACTACACTTTTCACATTTTAATGGGCAAGAATAAAAAGGCAGAAATGAGTAAGCAAAACAGGGGTGTCAAGTGTACTGCACACAAAGATTAAGGTAAAGTTTTCCACTTTCAGTTGTGTCCAACTTTAGGGAGCGATGCTCATCTCCATTTCATAGACAAAGAGCCTCTGTTGTCCAAAGATGCTTCTGTGGTTATGTGGCCAACATGACTATACACCAAGGCACACAGAATGCTGTTACCTTTCCCACCAAAAGTGATACCTATTTATCTACCTGCATTTTTACATGCTTTCAAACTGGTAGGTTGGCAGGAATAAGACAAATAATGGAGCTCAGCCCATTATGCAAGTCTGGGTCCAACTCAGGCTGCCAACCTTCTGGCCCAAAATCCCAGTATCTTAACACATGGCCACCATACACCTACTTCAGACTTACTCATTTATTTTTAGGTTCTTTTTCTTTAATCAATACATTCAAATGCATAATTGGGGAGGGGGATCACACCACTGAAATTGGCGTTTGAAACCAATTTCTCTGGTTAGGTAGCCCCAGAAAGTCTCATTGTCATGGATTGTTCATTCAATATTATCTGCCCTTTACACAGAGTAATAGTTGGTCATTAAAGGCTGGCTGGCATATGTATGAATCATATGCTCTTTGGCAGACAAGTTGAAGAACAGGGCAACTCCAAGCATCAAGGGTGGAAGGAGGTCTCTAAACAGAAAAGGTATGCAATTCAGATTCTACTAACTGGGAGCTCTGTTAGCAAAGCTAAGAAGTTTCTAAAGCCCTTGAGAATTAGTGTCAATCACAGTAAATAATATGAGAGAATACGTGGCTTTGGCTGATGCAGTAGAAGAAGGGAGGGGAGTTATGCAATATATTGCACAGATATTAACGAAGAATGCATCTTCTCTGTACATAGTTGTAAATTTATATGGAAGGATTTCCTGGGAAGCTATGGGTCTATAAAAAGAATTGGCTTTTTTTTTCTTGCCCTGAGCACCAATACTCAGATTCATAGGGGCATACAAAAGCCAGATCTCGTGAGACTACAGAATCTTATAAGATTTCATCAATTATACATAAGATGTTGGCATATTTGTAGGAATTACATGAGTTTTCTAATTTCATAACTGTTGACAATTTTTTGGTTTTCTTTAATCAGTGTGAAGAGTCGGACACGACTGCACGACTGAACAACAACAAAAAATGGCTGATTTGGTCTATATATCAATATGTAGGACTTCTGTTGAAGTAAAATAATGTAATTTACAATGCAACAACATATTTTACAAAGTAAGAGAGCTAATTACAATATACATTTGTAACTAGAAGCAAATTATATTTTACTATATTACTCCAGTACATGACAGTTATTAATAATATTTATTATTAACCACCAGCAATTTTCTACTACTTCTTTTTAAACTGCTTTGCTTTTAAGTTGACAGTTGTATTAAATTGTTTAAAAAGATAAATCATGAGCCTGGTTCACTCGTGCTACTCATCAGTAGTGCTACTCATCAGTAGTCTCCTTCTACTCCATCATTGGGTCTCTAAGTTGCAAACTCAGAAATAACACATGCAAATTCCTAGTTTGCTATTTTTGGTGTTGCCTCTGTCAAGAAAGCGAAGGAGGAGGGAAAGAGACTAAACTATGAGTACTCAGGCAAATTGGCAGGAAGGCCATATGAAAATTCCAAGACCATATGGTTTCAATGATAAGGCTAATCATGCTGAGCAAAAAGTTGCAGTTCCAGAAATCAACTTGCTGCTGTTACTTTGTCCAAGCATCCAGAAGGTGGGATTTGTTTAGTTAGACCTGAGGAGTAGAGCCATGGATGATAATATTGTCCTGTCGTGGACTGTCTTTAGAACACAGTGCTTAGAAAGTTAAGGAGCTCTTTTGTAAAAGCCAGCTGTACACTGTGAAAATCATTCTCCTTCTAGTTTCATGTAAATGCAGATTTTTCTGGATGAATCTCCATTTATTAACAGCTCCCAGTCTGTCTCCTTATGAATTATTTTTCAAGTTGTCTGTATGATGGGAGGTTGTATTGCCTCTTGAATACAAGAAACACTAAAATGTTCCCTTGTACTCAAGAGAAAATACTGATGCCTAGGAATATCTTCTAGTAGAGACCTGCAAATACTGCTGCAAGAATAGAAACTTAAGTGAAAGGTAAAAGTTTTTTATGATCTGAAGTGAGATAAGAATAGAAAAGTGAAATGTAATCTGGGTTAATCAAGGTGCATACTGTAACACAGATAAGCTGCTTGAAGGTCTTATCATCACTGATGAAGAGTATGTGCCCTCCAACTGTGGGCCTTTGCTGATAAATGCAGCAAGAAGGAACAACCAAGTTGGTCCATCTAGAAAGACATATATTCAGTTATGCCACTTTGAAAATATTTTTCAACCATTATCAAAAGAGGAAGCCTAAGAGGAGAAAGAAGAACAACCTAAGGCAGGGGAGTAGGAGCAGCTAGGCTGAATTTACCCACTTTGGAGCTGAAAATACTAAATACCATTGCCTATTGTGGACATGAGTATGATCTGGGATATCTGTCACCCAGATTGCCAGAGATGACTAGGTCAGTGTCCCCTTCCTCTCTTACAGCTCCATGTGTATCTCTCCTGAAGCTGCACACTTCATGGAGGAGGACTGTACCATCCTTCATTCAAGGTTGAGGAAAGTTGGACTCTTCTACTAGAATCTCCAAACAAGCTCCAGATCCATTGCATTGTCTTACTAAAAGTCTAATCAATAAAAAGTCTTCAGGGCAGAGGGTAACTCTTCTGAGGTACACAGTTCTTTCTTTTATTGTTTCAAGGTAAGCTACGTTTCATATGAAATTACTAGTTTTGCACTTTCCTGACTAATACATTAAGTGAAATATGAACTTTTGTTTGTAAGTTTTTTTGAAGGCAGAATATTGATTGAGAGGGATTCTCAAGAAAATTAAAGCTTAAAAAAAGGGTGAGCAACCTGTAGTCTTTGGCCTAATTCCAAAATCCCATGGCTTTATGTAACTTAGGCCAGATTTCTCTACTGGAGAGAGAGAAGATATTTCAGAATTAAAAAAGGGAGTTCTTTCAATGGGATATGGTGGAGGGGTGTCAAAAAAAGCAAGATGGCAGAAACAGCCAATCCCAACACTCATTTGTACATGTGTCAGTTCATACACATGTACAAAAGTGGCTGAGTTTGGATCTCAATGTGACTTCTTGTCTTCATGCATTTCCCAAAATGTTAATAACACATTATCTGTAAGCCAATGGGCAAATAGAGCAAGTCCATCTGATTTTATATACTATATCTCTGCTGCTTCCACACCTATCAGCAAAAACTGGGTTATTTATGTAATTTGTGCATAATACCATCCAAGTATGCATATTCCAGAATAAGACTTTGGATTTGTTCCTCAACATTACTTTTTATGTCAACTTTCACTTATGAAAGTCAAGTTCTTGACACTGCCACTTTATTTGCCTTGTAACCCTTTGAGCCATGAATCCTACCTTGCATACCAAATTTGCATTTTAACTTTTTTTGCTCTTTATTGCTTTGATATCAGCCATTGGTTTATGCTACAGCAGCTGGCTTCCAATTCCTATCTCATTTAGTCAGTTGCTCAGCATCCGGCTCTAAGAAAGTCATTCACTCAAAGTGATGATTTCCCATTGCCTCACTTTAGAATCGATGAACTCCATGTAGCTATCATGCTCTTGTATTGCATAATTTGCCAGAACCATGAGGCAATGCACATTCCTTGATCAAACTCTAGTAAAATGTGTGGCCTAAGTTGGGATATGTCTCTGTCCAGCATTTTTGTTGAAATCAGTATAATATTTAGTTGAAATCAAAGTAATCTCAATGGGCAGATGACTTGAAAAATAATTAAACTAGCTGCATATGCTCATCAGGAACAATTCTCATTTACATATTTAAATGTATATTTGTATCCATTTTTGCATCAACCACCAATAGCTGATGTGGGGGAAAGGAGCATTGGCCTGATTCAGCTATTTTTTCACCTGACACTCTGTCCTGAACTGGTTTAAAGTGATAAAAGGATATTTTGTGAAGAAGCAAAAGTGTTTGCAAAATTTTAGCTTGGCGCCAGCTGGGAAAATTTTACAGCTATATTTTTAAAAATGGAGGTGCGTAGGATCTTTTCTGAACATTTTTTAGAGATTATTTTCAGTTTTCATTTGTGAGAACAATCATGCTGCTTTACTGAATTTGCTGTATTTTAGGACACAGGTCATTGGGACAGTGATTTATTGGATTCTCTAAAAATAATTATATCTTGCTGGCAAACATACTTCATCAATAAATTGCTTTAAATGTTGCTCATTTTTGGTGACAAAGGAATATTGTGTCCAAAAAAATTGTTACCCTATAACCACCAAGAAATTGTTTATTAGCAGCTTAATAAAATATTATGTACAATTTGTTCTGTTCAAGATTTCAAAAGATGCTCTTTAAATCAAAGCATGGTATTTTACTTCATATTATGTTTTTTATCATTATTTTAAAAGAGAGTGCCCCAGAAAAAATCTATGATTTGATGATAAAATCAAATATATCTTCAAAATGCCAACTTATCAGCAGCCACATATAATGCTTTGTGTATGTGTGTGTACATGTTCCTTTAAGTCAATGTTGACTTCTGGGAATAACTACTGAACTGTACTGTACTGAAAAGCAATAACAAAACAATTTTAATAACTGGATAGATGCTTTTTTTTAGCTCCTAACCAGATAAAAACAATTCATCTCAAGAAATGTGTAGACCTATTATTTTCAATGGGATAAATATCATTTGGATAAAACTGAACTAAAAGCTTTAGGCTGTACAATATTGGGTTTTTTACAAACCAGTGTGATTGAATGGAAACCCTTTAGAGACTTTTTGCTGAAAATGGATAAAATGTATTTGGGATTTTGGAATTTTTTGATTAAAATGTTTGTTTATGGGAAGAAAGGAACTATGATATGTAATTTGGAAGAGTGAAGATTGTAAAGATTGCTGAAAAGAAGATCAGAAGATACTTCTTTGGATTTCTTTTTTTTTCCTCCCACTTTCTCTTGCTTTTGTCATCTTTCACCTTTTCTTCCTTTATAATTTCTTTGTTTCTATTTTTCCTCTTATGTTGCTTTTATGTATTTTTTTTTATGTATAATATTTCTGTAATAAAAATTACAAGATCTGGATTTTAGGGTTGCAGATCCAGATCTGGATTTTAGGGTTGCAGATCTGGATCCGGATTTTAGGGTTGCAGCACTTGACATCTGAAACTTTCTCTTTGGCACCTGTAACCACTTTGGGGCAAGAATTCACAGTGCTTTTAAGCTGTCTGTTGTTGCTGAAGAGCTAAAGGCATGTAGTCTTGCCTGGTCCAATACATATGGAAAACATCATTTGAGGAAGATGAGATAAACTTCTCCTGTTAATATAAAACAGTTTCTGAAAAGCAGATCTGAATAAAATAATGTCAGTTTCTGAAATGTAGAAACACAATTTCCACGTATTTTACTGACAATTCAAGTAAATTCTAAATTCAATAAATTAAGAATGTTAAACTCAAATTTTAAAGGTTTATCTTGCTGATACCTTCCACTTGTCATCTCTGAATTGCCACTGTGCTTTTAATTATAGCTAATTTTTAGTTAAAAGTTAGCTAAATTTAAAGTAGTTGGATAATGTCACTGCTTGATACTTAAAATATGCTATGTTCAGGACCCATGTATAATTTGGATGGGGGGAAGTATAAACTTGCAACAGGCATCCCCTCTCATATCCTGATCATAGTCCCATCTTGCATATATGCTCATGAAAAAAAAAATCTCTATTTGAGTGCTGAAATCTGTATCTTGAAGATTATGCCATGACCTACACTGGGCTTTTTCATCAAGCTCTCAAGGAGCTCCTATTTGCAGCTGTTGTTTTATATAACTTCCAGCTGGAAGAAGAGTCATA
Organism: Acrochordus granulatus; assembly: GCA_032468055.1. Lineage (NCBI taxonomy): Eukaryota > Metazoa > Chordata > Lepidosauria > Squamata > Acrochordidae > Acrochordus > Acrochordus granulatus. The sequence continues at coordinate 8,041 of JANHZU010006953.1, read as the reverse complement.
CAAAACCACAATGAAAAAAAGGCACTCAAGGAAATTGTGGAAGTTTAGCTATGCAGAATCAAGTCTAGATAATCTTTCTTAAGAGGTCATATCCAACAGGGTAGAATCTCTGCCTCTGTCAAATGACAAATTAATCCCAGGTATTAGGCAGCACTGCATTTTTTTTCCAGTGCAAGAATCAACAGAAAACTATGATGGATGAAAGTGCTAACTGCACTTCTAAGTCCTTTTCTTCCTTGGCAAGAAAAAAGGACAAGGCTTCTGTCTGCTGTAGAAGTGTAAGGAGGAGACAAGTGGGTAGGAAATACTTCTTTTGTGGCAGTTATTGGGAGCAGGAAACCCACAGGTGTTCTTGGGCAGCAAAGGAACTATTTCCCCCTGCTTTGGTCTCCCATTTTTCTCTTTCAACTGATTGATTGGGAGGTGGTAACTAATCTCAGAGGTGCCACTTCTATCATAGTATGGCTACCCTTTACCAAGAGCATTATTGACACATACCTTGACAGAAGACTATCAAGAAAGAGTCATCAAGAAACATAGGGCTGGAAGGGACCTTGGAGGTCTTCTAGTCTTTATAGGGTTGTCTACTCTTTTCTTGAAAACTTCCAGCAATGTAGCACAACTCCAAAAGGCAAGCTATTCCATTGATTAATTATTTTCACTGTCAGAAAATTCCCCCTTATTTCCAGGTTGGATCTCCCTCTGATGAGCTTCTACCCATTGTTTCTTGTCCTGCCCTCAGGTCAACTGAGGCACTCTTCCCTGCGACAGCCCTTCAAGTACTGGAAGACTGGCTATCATGTCGCCCCTTAGTCTTCTCTTTCTTAGGCTAACCATACCTAGTTTCTTTAGCAGTTCATCATACTATTTAGCCTCCAGATCCTTTTGTTGCTCTTCTCTGCACTCTTTCTAGGGCCTTTAGTTGACAGAAGACCTTGCAGAAGACTTCTGGACTTGCATATAAAATGCCTGTCTCTGGAAGGTGGGAGAGACAGGCAAAAATGTGCCAAAAGGGAAGTTCTTCTGAGGTGTCACTCCTCTAGTAAAGTGGACCTTCCATGCGAGGAAAGTGATCTGGGTTTTTTTGGGTGGAAATGGAGAACTGGCACCAAAAATTCTGCTTCTTCTTTCTCCTTTTTTTTCCAGACTCTTGCCTGGAAGTGCTGGCACCCCCAAAATCCACTTTTTGTCCTTCTCTTCCCACTTCTGCCCACCTGCCTGTTTCCCATAAGTTGACAAGAAAAATGGGATGGATGGTCTTTTGGCACAATGGGGAAACCTGATTTTTCCACTGCCAAAAGACCCTGAAAACCAGTGGCTAGAGGACTATGTCCACTGTAGTCTCAAATGGCCAATAGGAAATGACTGGCTAGTTGACATGGCTTGTGTCAGCAGAAATTAAAAACAAAGCAGTATTTTTGAAGAAAGAAAAGAAAGATAGGTGGAGAGTGCCTTTTGCAGTGGGCTGAGGCAAGTTGAGGATGGTTTTGCCATTCATGTCCTTGATAAATGGTTTGCAGGGCATCTTTGTGCTGGGACAAGTCTTTGGTGTGTAGATATCCCTTAAATCTCGCCTCCAGATTTCCCTAACTTGGCTGCTTGAAGATAAATGTGATGAAAAAGAAAAAAGAGGCTACAGGAAAAGTTGAGGATGAGGGGAACTGAACACAAAGTATTTGGAGCCTTGAAAGGATGTAGTTATTTCAGGTTAATCAAATACTATTGGTTTCCTATGTACTGTGTAATAATCAATATTGTAATATCTTTCTAGATGAGGAATGTTGGCTAGGAGCCACAAGGCAAGATGGCTGTCCAGTAACTGTAATGTAACATTGCAAAAAGTGAATTACTTTGTGAGTCTCACCATTAGTGTAATCAACACTGAAGAAGTTAATAAATTTGGGATACAATATGTTTCCAAAGAGTACATTTTTCAATACATGTCATGATTGAAAACTCTTGTTTTTGGCACCTGAAAGAAGAACTGGATCAGCTGAAGAACCATTCTAGTGGCGGAATGAAAAGAAGAAAATGATCAGCTGGCTGCTGGCTTTTCTGACTGATCATCTGCTGCCCCCATTTCCCCTTGCACTTTTTCCTGAAGCTCCTCCACCCACTGAAAAAAGCAATACCTATTAGGATTTTTCTCCAAGTATTATTAAACTCCAGATAACACTGTAGTGCTTTGAAATCTGTTCTCATTAACTATAAATCTCAAACTACTTTTGTAGGCCTGATTCAAACATAAGTCCTCATCAAGAATTTTCCTCATTAAAATTCTATATTGAATTTAACTGCTGAAACTGCCTTGCATAGTAAAAAAAAATCCAAAATAAAACTTGCTAGTATCTATATATTACATGTCATGTGTGGAATGGTCTTTAAGCAATATATTGCTTTTCATGTTTAATAGATAATTTCACGATGGGCATCTTTTCAATGGACCAAAAAAAATGACATATAAAAGTATAATCCTTTTTTTAAAAAATCACACTGTAATTCTGCCCTCAGGTGGTATATCAGATTTATTCTTCGTTTGCCAATTATTGCAAGCACAGAGCAACATTTTATCAAGTAATTGATGGTTATTTTAAACCTATTATTTTAACAAAGGATCAAGTAGGTTATTCTGTAACCTTCTGTAGGTTATTTCATTTCTGCATTCACATGCACTATAGACGGTTAGAAATAGTCTTAGAAGATTTTATGTCAATTTTTTTTATGTCAAATTTTTCCATTTTTAAAAATTTTCATTTTTAAAAAGTGCCAAGAGAGTTACTTTTCTTTTAAAGGAAAATAGTTTTTCAGGAACCCAGGCTGAATGAGTGTACTCAAAAAGAGTGCTTTACAAAAAATGTTAGTGCAAGCAAAATATACCTCTTTACATCCTCTAAAGTTTCACATTCTTGTTTTTATGAGAGTATCTTGGGCTGTCTACAAAGACATGAATCTTAAAATGAAGTGATTTTCAGATGTTGGCCTGATACAACTTTTATAAAGCTGTTTCCAAAAAAACCATTGGTGCCACCATAAAGGCTACTTTATATGATTCTCAGCTTTTGTAAGCATGACATGTTTCACTGAATACTTATGCAATATAAGCCGAAGCACTACAGTTGCTAGTATTTCCAGCCAGTATGGCTATTGGTCATGCTAGCTAGGAGCTGTGTCAGCTGTAGCCATTACACCTCTTAAAGATGTCAGGTTGATACTGCTTGATGTCTGTGGAACTGAGCTGAGCTCTTGTGCTGCATAATCCTACTGAATCGTAGCTTTGCTCCAGGCCCTGAAAGCATGATTTTGTTAACACATCTAGGGACCCCAGAGTGAGATGGAGCCCATCAAGTGGCAGTGTGGTGGAGAGTTATTGGGGTTTTTATTTTTGTAAACTGCCCATTGTCACCAAGAGTGAATTGGGTGGTTATATATATTTTCTTCAATAATAACGAATAGCAACTCTACTGGGGGCAAGGCGTCTATTGTATTCACTGTGGTTCAGTTTGCTCAGTCATGTCCAATTCGTGTCCATGGACCACAGCACACCAGGTCTCCCTATCCTGCATTGCCTCCTAGAGTCCACCCAAATCCATGCCCATCACACTGATGATGCTGTCTAACTATCTCATCAATTGCTGTCCCCTCTCCTTTTGTCTTCAATCATCACAGTCTTTTCCAGTGAGTCCTCTCTTCACATTAGGTGGCCAAAGTATTTGAGCTTCACCATCAGTATTTATCCTTCCAATGAACAGTCAGGGCTAATTTCTTTTAGGACTGACTGATTTGATCTCCTTGCAGTCCAAAGGACTCTCAAGAGTCTTCTCCAGCACCACAATTTGAAGGCATCAATACTTCAGCATGCAGCTTTCCTTATGGTTCAGTTCTTACAGCCATACATTGCGACTAGGAAAATTATAGCTTTGATTTATAGACTTTTGTCAGCAAGGGGATGTCTCTGCTTCTTACTACACTGTCTAGGTTTGCCATAGCTTTCCTCCTAAGGAGCAAGCATCTTTTGATTTCATGGCTGCAGTCACCATCTGCAGTGATCTTGGAGCCCAAGAAGGTGAAATCTG
>JANHZU010006952.1:44086-55142 GCA_032468055.1 Acrochordus granulatus | reverse complement strand
AATAGGAGGAGGGAAAAGTATTAGGTATTCTTGCTGCCTTGAGTTATTTATAAAAATAATAAAGATAGGAAATAAATATAAATAAATAAATCTTCATCTGAAAAAGAAAAAATCATTTTATTTATGCATTATACTGTATTTATTATATACTGTAAACTCTATTTCCTCTCTCAATGGTTTAATCAAATTATAATAAATATAATACTTTTATTAAAATATATTTCATTTATTAGATATTTCTTTCTTTAACTGGACATAGTTCAGCAACATCTTATAAGATTTAGTTTACATACTTTTGTGCTTAATGCTTTAGTTTCAAACAGCTTAGGCTTTAAAACTCTGGGTCAGTGCTTTGAACTGCTGAATATTTCAAAATGCTTATACTTCATAGTCATATTTCCTAATCCCAGTTAAATATTTTGTAATTCAGGAAGTAACTGAATTTTCAGAAATATTTTAATTGGTCATAGCTAATGGACTATATCACAAAAATTAGCAGCATCAGATCATAGAGGTACTTATATGTATTTATTTTGTTATGCCTAGGCTTTGTTCAGACTGAATTTAGTGATGATGCTTTCAGAAGATTATTTATTTATTCTTATCCTGCTGTTATTATTTTTATAAATAACTCAAGGCAGTGAACATACCTAATACTCCTTCTTTCTGCTATATTCCCCATAACAACTATCTTTTCAGGTGGGTTGAGCTAAGAGAGAGTGAGTGGCCAAAGTGCATCCAGGTGGCATCATTTATTAAAACAATTGAGGTGTATTGATGTCAATGTCATGGAATGTGATCCTTGTAGATACCTTGAATCCGTTTTCCTCAGAAGCCTTTGACAGAATCTTAAAGACCTTGTTTTGTAGCCTGACTTAATAATATTCAATAGTTGTAAATACTTGTAATATATTTGTTATTTTAATTGATGATTTTGCTTTAATAAATTAAATGTTTTAACTATATTTAAAGTTCAGTGTAAACAATCCTTACAAAGACTAGTGCAGAAACAAAAATAACAAGAACAATAAAATCCAAAATCCACTAGTTTATTTAAAAGCAATATTACACATTCCATTTCAACACAGATTTTCTTTTTCTTTCATTTTTACCTACATTAAAATAAGTGTCTGTTGTTATATTTATAATTCTGCTTACTTTTTCAATAAATACAGTTGAAAGTTCTTTGACATAAAATATATAAATTACAGAACATAAAAAGTAAAAATAAACAGTAAATATTCTATTCTTCCTCTAAAATTACATAGGATAAATGTAGCGGAACCCTATTAAGCAAAACAAATATGTTGAATCAGAGTGATATACTGGTCCTCATAAACTCTCAGAAGGAAAATAACATACACAGCTTTAATAGAAGGGTATTTAGCTTAAAATAAAAAAATAATCCACCTACATTTAAATTATGCCAGCTCAGAGAAGGAAATGAAAATTAAAAGTAATTATGGGAATACAATTTAAATTGATGAGAATATATCTGACAATAAGTGGTTATTTTTCAAAGGAATAATACACAACAACAAAAATGATATATTTTATTATCAAGGTAATTTGAGTCTTCACTGAGATAGATCAGTTATACGATAGAAATATTAATAGGAATTGAGAGGCAATGTAACATGCACAACTTTTGTTGATATAGGCATCTAAACCAGGTCAGTGAACCTTTATTGACTAGGAATGATCTTAAAGATTCAGAGAAGACAGAGGGCCATTTAATGGATTAGAAAATTATGGAAAATGGGTGAAACCTTATTAAGGATATGGATACAGTTAGGATACTCTAATTTTGTCATTCTAGGAAGAGATTTTTACTTTTTTTATTCTATCAACAGAATGTTGGAAAGAAATTATCTAACAGGTCTCAGGTGTCTGTTGTCAGGATAACTCTTGATACTGATCTGAATAGAATCACATTTGGTGTAAAGAGAGAAGTGAACAAAAAAAAAGTTCAGTTTTAAAAAAATAGCCAAAGCTGGTTGGGAGTACAGAAGAGAAAAAAATTCCAATGCAGGATGGAGGAGGCAGTTCAGGAGGCAGCTTCCATTTTAAGCTTTCACCTTCTTCTTTCCCAATGTGGTGATACACAGCAGAGTTATTATTAAAGAATTGGAAAGAACGTCAAAAGCCATGTTATATGTGCCTTGTATATCTTGTTTAAAATTGTGATAAATACAATTCATGTTTTCAGTATTACATCCTATTTTTTTGAAATTGTAGTTGCAAAAAAATAAGGCTCTGTGGGTTTCAGAAAGAAGTTTGGAATTTTAAGTGGCCCTGAAGTCACAAGTTCCCTATGCTGGTTATAAACTAAATATGTGCTGTTCTATTACTTGATGGACAATAAACATTCAGTCCTCCTTCTTTTCTACCTCAAAGCTAGATGGAAGCTTGCATGTCATAGATTTCCAAATGAACAAAATAAAGGTGTTTACTCAGAAGAAAGCACATCAAATACCTTCTGTTTTAGAAGAGGAAATATAGCAGGACTGACAACTTCAACATTCACAGATTAAAAATTTAAAAAAATGGAGAAAATAGCTAAACTGAAGAATTATTTGATACAAATTGGGGTTTTCTACAACATTTAATCAAAAATAGAGAGGAGGGAAAAAATGTCTCAGAAAAAAAAATTCTCAACCATATCCCAGTTTTCAGTCAAGATACATCTACTGTATAAGGCAAACTATGTTGAACTCCCTTGAAGAAACTTAAAGAAGAAATACAATAAATAGATTCACTATAGTATATATTATTATGTTATTATTATAGGAAAATAACTATTACATCAAGCTGGTCTTGCTGAAATTGGTGATCTCCTAATATATTGGATTTTAGTTTTCAGAATTCCTATCATGTTGAATGGGAATTTGAAAAATGTTGCATCAAGCCTCCTACATTCAAATACACAAGGAAACATAGTACAAGAAAATGGACCTTCAGGCAAGCACATATAGCTGCATTTATACTAAGTGGGTGGAAATGTGTTCTTAGTAAAGTAGAAAAAATAATTCACATCAGCAAAATATATTATAATGAATAATGCATTCTGATTTTAATAAATTAAGTTATACTTTCCCCTTGTGGCTGACATACTAAGATGTATAGCTTTGCCTTTGCCCTGATACATTCCATGAAACAGCAATGTTTTATTCTAATTTATTTTTAAATTTACTTACTGTAAACTGCATGATTTTTGTCTAAATATGCAAATATAAGCTAAAATGCAAGTTATAAACTAAAACTATGACTTTTAGTGACATTACAGTAGAATATGACATGTTACACATCTTCTGTAGGAAAGAATCGTACAGGCAGAAATGTTCATAGTAGGGAATTTTTTGTTATGTTTCCCATTGAAGGTAATAGCTACCTATCTACTTGCATCTTTACATGCTTTCAAACTGCTAAGGCTGGCAGGAACTGGGGAAGTAATGGGATAATAATAACAATAAATAATAATACAAAAAGAAATCTGTCTTTTTTTCCTTAAAGAAAGATAAAAATCAATGAAGTCATCTTCAACTTATATTGTAAAATCCTGTGGATCTTCTTTAGCATGATCAGAGGAGATAAATGCATATCTGTTTTGTAAGTTGGAGTGAACAACCCTTCTGGCTCAGTAGGTAAAGAACTGATACTTATTACATATTATACACACACTGGAGAGTGGACAAAAATTGAAAGTGAGTAATGGTGGAGCATCAGTTAGCAAAAATATTTAATAAATACATGCAACTCTTTTATATTAGTTTTAATTAAATCTTAATTTTTATTTAATCATAACTTAATCATAATCAAGTAAAAAATGGTTTAAAACAGCCCCAAACTGCAGCATGCATAAGATTATATATATCTGTACTAAACAAGATTTAGTTTTAGTCTTTTGAACAGCTACAATCTGATAGATCTTCCAATTATTTGATCACATCCCTTAAGCCATTATTGTATTTAGCTGCCTTTTGCCTAATATTCCTGTTTTTGTTTTATTCTCTGTTCTAATATATGCTATCATCCAAATGGGCTAACTGCACTCAGTTCCACTTAAGTGGAAGCCTTTTTTTTAAAGAACATAAACTTGATTGGTTTTTTGTCCTGTTGCTTAACATTTTCTTTCCATATGAAAGTAAGCCCCATCTACTGAACAAACAAAAATGATTTCCATCTGATTCACAGAAAGCTCACTAAAGCTTAGAATGTAAAGATTTAATTTATGTAATTGCAATCAGTCTTCATAAGAAAATTAATATCTTCAGAATTTTTTTCTGGTGGATATGATTAATTGCTTTCAGATTATACTTTCATTGTCATTCCAGAAATTTTAGTGTACAGTTCTGATTTATCAAATAATTAAAACTCTATTAACAGGATAGTGAAAAATGAGGAAAACTCTAAATGCATGACAAAGGATCCATTTAGCAGTATCCATATAGTAATACATACATTGCCCATATAGCAATGTAGATTCTCATTAATCCATGTCATGATTTGTAGCAAAATTGCAAAATTTTTAACTTTCTTAAAAAGGCAACTGGACTTTTATCATTAGAATTAATTGGAAAATGTTTCATTCCTATCCAGGATACTTTATCAATTCATCAATTATCAATTTATCATCAATAAAGTGTCCAGAATAAAGCTTCCTGGATAGGAGACAAAACATTTTTCAATTACATCTAATAATAAAAGTCCAGTTGCATTTTAAGAAAGTTTGCAATTTTTTTTTTGCAATTTTGCTTTATCTGCCCATATAGTTGGACCAAAGAATTGTATAGATTAGATAAGGCTGATTTACAGTTTGGCTTACAGAGAGAGAAAAATGGGGCAGGGGGTGGGAATCCCAAGATTAGTCTTATTAAAATTTCCATCTGACATGTAGTCTTACTACAAATCCAGATCATCTAAAAATATATATTGATTAGTTAATTCTTGTGCTCTTTTCCATTTTAAAATATACTTTGGTAAAAGCAATGCAATGTAAGAAATTCTAATCTTCTCAAACCTGCAAAAAGAAAACATTTATTTCTTGAAATGTTTGCCTTGATCTTTACTAGACAAACTAGTACCAGCAAGAGCATGATCTGAAAAGATATAATTTCACAAATAACCAAAGCAATATTTGAAAAATAGCAGGATGGGCTTTACCCCATTTCCGATTACAACTTTGTTGCAGGGAATTTTTTTTAATGTACAATCCAGTTGATGTATTAGTAGCTCTGTAACTGTGGTAAAATTGAAGAGCACCAAGATGTTATCAAATCTCCCTTTAATTTAGCAATCTTATTCCCTTTGGAGTCTTCTTATCACAGAAAAATTTAGAAAAAAAATTTGGTCCATTACAGCAACTGGTTTATTATCTCTGCTTTATTACTTAGATCATCTAGAAAAGAGAAAAAATTAAAAACAAATTCTCACAGCTATAGCAAGTACCTCTTCATCAGAACAAATCCCATACTTTGAAATAATAGAAACTTCAGATGTGGAGAGAGGTACAAGTTACCATGGCAACTTAATGTACCAAAGTTTGGACCAAGAGTGTATCAGTCAACATATAAACCATGATCCCAAGTGGGAAAAAGAAATTGCTGTGATAAAACCTAACAAAAACACAAAATGTTTAACTCTGTCTCTTCTGATAAAAAAACAAAACAAAACACAGTGCCTCTGAATAGGGTACCAACAGTATCTTTAATCAGAAAACTATACTTGTGGTCTCCATAAACCTGGGACAAAATCTTCTAGCCATATTCTTGAGCTGCAGAATTTCAAAATTATCCTCAACTATCCAGCCTTCATCTTCTTTGCTAGACTTCAAGGCAACTATAGTGGATCACCTGTCTTCCCCTTCCCTTCCCAACAATCTATTGCATGTCTGAACTGGATGGAATATTTTCTTATTCTACATATCTTTTTTTTTAAAGGAAACATGCAGCAATTTATGTTATTTAATTCACAATAATTTGCCTGAGAAATTATTTACTTAAGAAAAAATAATTGGTAATTGCCTAGACAAGTCCCTGATGTTTTCTTGGAAAGATTCAGGTCAAACTTTTTTCTCCTTATCTTTAAAGATTTAATATCTAAATCATCATAGTGTTAACAACCTGTGATTAATATTGCATAAATATAAATAAATATGAATACATTAGCCATATCCAGCTAATATATGCATTTTATAAGGCATTATTTGCATCTTATAAGATAATAAACAATTACTTTGTGGGTATAAAAAGAAAAGAACACTCATCTCACCTTCTATACTTACTGAGCAGCACCTTGGGATAATATTTTCTAACAAGATTCTCCAGAATCTTTGGCAAACAATAATATCATCTCTACCCTTGGGGTGGTAGAATTATAGTAAAAAGATATAGGTTTCCCCTGCCAGTTGTGGCCAACTCTAGGAAGCAGTGCTCAATGGCTAGCATGATCATATGCTGAGGCGCACACCTTCCAACTGAGGTGGTACCTATTTCTCTACCTGCATTTTTACATGCTTTCGAATTGCTAGGTTGGCAGAAACTGGGACAGACAATAGAAGCTCACTCTGTTGCATGGCAGTGCTTGGTGTCAAACTTGGGCTTCCAGTTGACAAGCCCAGCATCTTAACCCACATATCTTAAGCTTAGCTCTTGGTTGCTGAAGATTTTCCATGAATAAAATTCTAGAGGTCAACTCCTCTGGTTGTTGTACGTTATCTTATTGTTCTTGCTTCTTATTGTTCTTCTCTCTTCTGTATGTTCTTATTTCTCCTTCTTCTCAGGACAATCTCAATCCTCTCCACTTTCTCTGTCTAATTTTATCCTTCCACTTTTTCTCTAGGTTTTACTTAAATAGTCTTACCTCTATTTCTATCACTCTGCACAATTCCATCCCTCAAGCCTCCCCTTTATTGCTATCAGTTCCTTCTGTTTAGCACTCATATGTCTCTAATGACATTGTCAGTCCTCTACGACCATGGGAGTTTTCTTTGTTTACTATATATATACTTCATCAAGTATTGCAAGCTGTCCATAATTGCTGTGAAGTTCCCATTATGTGGTAATATTGATTCACTTAGCCACACTGTATACTTACCAATGTGTTCAATTTTGCTTGTAAAGTATTATAACAATTTTAATACTTATTAGAACATTGAAAAAAGAAGTCCAATTACAATAAAAGTTCAGATACCTTGCAACCATTCCAAACAGTTTATTGCCTACTTCACTTTCTACATAACCTCAGTATTAGGTTATATCTCAATAAATGAATTTATATACAGAATTTCAAACTGCTCTAATAAAATGCAACAGTCCCCATGTGTTCTTCTCTCTTTCATTGTCTCTCCACACTTATTTCCTCTTTTTTTTTCTGCATAGCTTTTTAAATACCTGGGTTTAGTCACTAAGGATCCTACTTCCTTAACAATGTCTCTTTTCTCAGGAAATCATTTCTGTCTTGTTGCTAAAAGAACACATTTTATTTTAGATCATTTGTATAAGTTTGCATCCTTTTGTCCCTGCAATTGTAATTCCTCATTCAAATGCCCCTACATCTTACTTCATTTTTTTATTCCCTGAGTAAATTGTAATATAATTTACAGAAGTATAGTACATTAAATTAAGTCTGGTCTGATCATAATAAAGAATAGTTGTTTATCTATCAGTCAACTCTCTGAAATTTCAAGAGTTCTATGCTTAAAGGGCATAGTTTCAGTTGAAATATTGCAGTATGACAAATCGAGGCATCTTTTCCCATTCAAATAGCATATGTATATCAAATTATCCTTTTCAGTCATATACTTGTCAATTTGACTGATTGTATAAGAGAAATCAGAACATTTCTGTGGAAGCAAACATTCACCAGGCAGCAGTTATATAAAGTGTAGCTCTTATTTTCTTCAATAAATTTAATCTACCCTGTATCATTTCATGTAGTAGCTACAATAATTGCCACGGTTCATCTTGCCTTTCTTCAACTTGTTCAGCTTTAAGAAAGGCATTATAAAATAGTGTGTTAGAAGATGATCTTTTAGTCACACCCAAACTTTCAGATGATAGACAGACAGACAGACAGAGTTTTTTAAAAGGTTGAGCCATGGTTTCTACTCAACTATGGAGCTTTGAGTATCCAATTCAAGACAGTCACAATATTTCAGTTTAACTTATTTCACAGGATTACTGTTGCCTGGTTAATATGACATTCATTTGTATATATCACAAGTTTCTGGAGGAAAGGTAGAATACAAGTAAATTCATTTTATATGTATTAAGAAGATAACAAATTTGTGGTAGGCTATGCTATATTAGATTCATATAAAATTGGCTGAATATCTTTCAGCAAATTCATATCAGTGATTTGAGATCAAATTGGAAGGCGATTATGAAACACACATGCAATGTTCCACCCCAGATCCTGTCCTGATACACTGAAACAATCAGATATATGAGTACAGAATGAAGATCATGCTATCAATAATACAAAATGAATCAAAACAGTGATGAAAGAACAGTGTGGTTCAGCACAAAACAAACAAAATCCTCCTTTATATCAAAAGGAGTATAGCACCATGATCAAGGAGGTTATTGGTTTCCATATCCTACAATGGCCAGATCGCATCCAAAAATTATGTCCAGTTCTAGACACCATATAATGTATTGCATCCAGAAGAGAATAAACACAGTGATAAACTCCTAGGCAAAAAATAATAATAGCAGAAGTCATTAGGTATGTTTTGGTTGATAATATATGACTTCTGTGATTGTAGTTGTCTTCAACAATGTGAAGGGATGTCAGCCGAAGATAATAAATTCCTTCAGTGTTACTACAAAAAGATAAGAAAAGAAACATGGAGATTCAAATAATCTGATTTTGTCTGGATATAATAAAGAATTTCCACTGGTATTCCACAACGGAATAGACTGCCTTGGGAGATGATGAAATCTCCTTCATTGCACATGTTGAAACAGAAACTGGATGGCCATATGTCAGGGATGATATACTTGCTACTTCTTGATGTGGATAAGGGATAGATTATGCAATCTTCATAATTCTTTCCAATTTTTATGGTCTGTGACTCTATTTAGTAAACTAATAAAAAACTTCTGAAGAATCACCTGTATTATTAAAGTGGAATGATAAATACATTAGTTCAATAAAGCTTAGGTTGTCCATTCAGTTTTTCTATCTATCACTTTTGCCAGATCAAAAAAAGCCAATAAGTGACCAGCAGATAAAGCTGAACTGGAATCTGAAAATATGGTTCTATTATTACTCCTCATCCAGTTTCCAAGAAAAAGAGCAGGAGTTGAATTATAAGATATCCAGTTCAAATCCAGTCTAATTCCAGCACTGAGGCAGCTTCTTCTGAATCCTACAACATAATTACTAAACTACATGTATAATGACATGTTAACTGCAAACTGCAGTACTTCAAAATGTGTTCCTTCCACAGCCAAGTGTGTCAGAGTTTCTTGAAGGAAAAAAACACATGAAAATGTATAGATCTGTAAAATAGGATTAAGTTACTAAAGTTAACTTAAATTGAATTGTGTACCCCCATCTTACCCCACAGTCTATGTTCTGGTGGAAGTAAATGAACATTTGTAAATAATATTACATTTTCTGATATTTCTCCAAAAAAAAATCAATAAGCATGAGTATTATTTATTTCCTTTCAGTGCTTTTTTCCACTATGATAGTGTAATCACAGTGTTCTTTAAAATACTGTATTCAACACCAGGTTTGTGGTTTTGTGAATAAGTGCCTTTTTAATCTTAAAAAAAGCGGTATCTATTAAGAGACATCCAAAGGCCAGCTTATACCTTCAGCAGAACTTAATGAAAATACAACTTGTATACTCTTCTAAAGGTACAATTTTATATATGGAATCTGTAGTCTAAATCCAATTCATGTTAGTATTAAATGTTTTCATTAATCAATTCAAACAGGAAATATAAATCCAACATTTCAGAGTTTGATAATATTGAACAACTACATTGGTTTAGAAATTAATTTATAAGCAGAAAATAGTTGAAAATCTATTTACAAACACATACTATATTACTGTATGTATTTAGTATATTAATATCTAACTCATGGAAAGATTCTTTTTTAAAACCATCATCTATCTGTATAGCATTTAGCTTTATGTCAAATATCTGGAGGATGAATCATGGCAACTGGACTTCTTTTCTTGTTGGTTATAAATAGTTTGTTGCTTTATCCAAGCAGCTTCTTCAATATGAAGAAGAAACTGCTTGGATAATCAGTGAAATGTTTCTAACCAACAAGAAAAAAAGTCCAGTTGTCATGACTCAATTTCCAGACAATTCTACCTGGACGACTGAGAAACTTCATTGACATTTTATGCCAAATCTTCCAAAATGTATACAATGTTGAATTATCCTTATATTTCTTTTCTATACAGTTTTCCCCAGAGTAGATATTGAATTGAGAAATTCTATGCCAATCCTTACTAAGAAGGATTCTAATTTGGTGGATTATACCAAACAATCACATTTATTTTCCTTCCTTCCTAGGTTTCTATGACATAATTAACCAGAAGGCCTAACAGTAGCATCCTCACACCTTGATTAGATTCTTAGTGTTATTTAAATCCATCCCATTTACTTTATGGTTTAGTTTATTGTCCAAACTTATATCATGGGTTAATCCCATGAATGATTAACCATAATCTAATAAAATAACCATGTTTTATGTGTTTTTTAAATGTTTTTAATGAATCGTTTTTAGTGTTGTCAGCCGCCAAGAGTCTTCAAATTTCGGCGGCATACAAATAAAATAAATAAATAAATAAATAAAATAACCTATGAATTCAGCAGGCTATTTTGTTTTGAGAAGGGGAGTGATTTTTAGAGTGAAGAACAAAGTATATTTAGAAAAGTCTTCTGTAAGCTGAGCTATTCTAGTGAATTTCTAGTGAATTTTTAGATATATCAATATTGGGATTTGTTTTAGCAATAGTGCAGAAATTGTTTGAAATTGCCCTTCCTTCCTTCCTTCCTTCCTTCCTTCCTTCCTTCCTTCCTTCCTT
>JANHZU010006952.1:25050-43986 GCA_032468055.1 Acrochordus granulatus | reverse complement strand
TTCTTTCTTTCTTTCTTTCTTTCTTTCTTTCTTTCTTTCTTTCTTTCTTTCTTTCTTTCTTTCTTTCTTTCTTCAGTCATAGAATTTCCTAAGCAATTCATGCCTTACCCTATTTAACTTATAAACATAATCAAAACTAGTCAGATATGCCTAGTCTTAACTATATATTTGTATTAATAATAATATGTTCCTACAAATTGCAAACTGGAAATAGCAAAATGTAAATTAGAAAACGGAATAAGAAAACTGAGGATAGGGGAGGAGAACTCTCCACTTGATTCTTTTGAAAGTATTAATAGTCCTCCATCCTATAATTTCAGGAGCCTAGCTTTGTCAGTTTCTAAAAACCCATGTAAAATCTATACATTTTGTCTCAGAAGACCATTTTGAAGAGTTGCTTAACACTTCAGGAAATGACTTTCATCGAGGAAGGCTCTACATCAATACTCATTCTGAATTTATTAATCTGGAAGCTTGTTTATTACAGCTCTCATAGTTTTCTTAATTTGTCTCAGAAAATTGTCTTTCCTGCAACTGTTTCATTTTTGTCTGTAACTTATAGCTAGTTATAGTTATAACTAATTCCTATAACAATAGGAGCCATAAGGTGATGCATAGTTTTATGTTTATATAGAGTTTTATATCATCCCTTAATATAAACCAATTAAAAACCAATTTTTATTAAAACATGATACTTCCACAATAAGGCCAAGTGTCTTTGAAAATAGTTTTTTGTGAATGTTACAAAGATGGAGCATGAATCTTCAAAGACTCTAGACTCATTGTACACATTTTGTTCAAAAGTTAAAACTGAGGAAACTGCAAAGAAAAGCTGTGTAAACTTTTCTTATTTAATCATGGCATGTTTGCTCTTTGGATAATATCCATGCATCCAGTTTATGACTCGGTATAGCTATTTGGCATAGTGGTTAAAGCACCAAGCTAGAAGATGGGATATTGTGAATTCTACTCCTACTTTGGGTACAAAGCCAGCTGGGTGACTTCGGGCCAGTCACTTTCTTTAGCCCACTTCTGAAATCTTGCCAAGGAAACTGCAAAAATTAATCCCAGCAGTTTTTACAAAAAATAACCAATTCAATGCAGTGGTTAAGACATCAGAACAGAAAACAGGAAACCCTGTACTCCTCCTAAAATCCACTGTCATTTCCACAGTTTTAAGTGCATTCAACTGTAAGTTGTTCTGACTGCACCACAGGAAGAACCGACCCATTTCCCATCTATACACAGTCTCATCTCCATCTCTAATGAGTCCAATGATTGATGCGTTGTCTGCAAACTTCACAATTTTGACAGAGTTGTCTCCAGAGGTGTAGTCATTGATGTAGAGAGAAAAAAGTAGTGGAGAGAGCACACATCAATGAGGAGTGCCAGTATTGATTATCCAAGTACTGGATAATTTTCTGTAGCCTCAATTGTTGCTTCCCATTTGTCAGAAAGCTGGTACTCACTTACAGATATGGGCAAGCACAGTTATCTGGGTCAATTTTTAGTGAAGAATATCTGGGATAATGTTAATTGCTGAGCTGAAGTCCACAAAAAGGACTGGTGCATAGGTCTTTGGAGAGTCAAGATGTTGCAGGATATAATGTAGTGACATATTGTTTGCTGACCTGTTTGCCTGATAGGCAAACTGATAGGCAAACTGCAGAGGGTCTAACAGCAGATCTGTGATTGTTTTCAGATGGATCAGCATTAGCCTTTCAAAGGTCTTTGTAACTATGTGTGTTAAGGCTGTGGGTTTGAATGTAGTAATTCAGCCCACTGATGGAGGTTTTCTTAGGAACAGGGATGACAGTAGTACATTTGAAGCATGAAGGTACATAGCACAGCTCTAATGATCTATTGACAATCTGTGTGAAGATAGGGGCCAATTGTGTTGCACAGATTTTCAGGTAATGAGGGGTATTCTTATAATAGGAGAACCTATTATAAGAATATAATATAAGACCCGTGGTAAGGGTCCTGGAGGAGAGAATAACCCAGAAGGAGGGATGATTGTAGTTTTAGAGTAAATATATGCTGTTAATATGACTGAGATTGGGTTGTTAGCATGTTAGTTGTTTCTCAGCCCTACAGTAGAACACATTCAGGTCCTCTGCTACTTGATGGCATTCTTCAACAGAGGATGATGGACTCCTATAGCCATCATCATGATGTTCCATGGGCTTCTCCACAGAAGCAGGATCATTTGATGTAAGTTGATTTTTTACCTTTTCAATGCAGTTCCTTCTTGCAGTTCCTCTTTGGTCAATACATTTCTGGCCTGGTTATACATGATCTTATCTCCCATCCTGTAGGCTTCTTGTTTGTCATGATGAAGCTGTTTGAGTTCCATTGTGAACCAGGGTTTATTGTTGTTGTACAAGCAAAAATTTTTGGTGGGCATGCACATTTCTTCCCAAAAAGTGATGTATGATGTAATTATATCAGTAAATTCATTCAAGTTTGCTGATGCAGCCTCAAAGATAGACAAGTCTCTGCAAACAAAGCATGCCAGTACCTTTAATTTTGCATTCTTGAACCATTTTTTTCACTGTTACTGATGAACATCCAGGGATGATACAAACAAACATAGGTTTCCCTTTACTCATACCTAAAGTTTTAACAACTTGAGGCATAAAAAACAACTTCTCTGATTTTAGTTAATAATCTTTAACGATTCCAAGAAATAAAGCTCAAAAAAGCATTTTCCAAAACATTTTTAAATAGAGTCAATATTAAGGCTTGCACACATTTTTGCAATTTATTTCTTTCTCCAAACAGAACATCAGGTTAGAATAGCAGGGTGTTTCCAGAATGATACTCAGTTATTGAATAAGCTCAGCAACCAGAAGCCAGAGGCCCAAAGATGAGAAATAAAGGGACAAATGTGAGAAACAGTTTAGACAAGGGCAATCATGAAGTTCATGTTGTTTTGCAACAGTGAACTGAATACTATATTGGTAGAGAAGCTGACTGTTGATTCAGAATTGAGAATTGGTTTACAACATTGGAAGGAAAGTTTACACCTGACTGGCAGCAATACATTGCCTTTATGAGCTATCTGTCAGCATTTTGAAAACAAAGGACTTTCAAGCAATCAAGGTAACATTTTGGGAATTATTTTGTCTATGAGGCAGAAAAACATTTTCTGTTTTTCTTCTTTTTTCATTTTAATTAAGCTCATATATGGATTGTTTATACAGATAGTTGGCAATTTAGACTACGTAATTTGCCAATCTTTTGACAGTACTGATGACTAAATTTTATATTTGCATTTTTTCTTTGCACCTTGATGTTATCTTTATTTCCTTTTTTGTGTGCTTCATAAAGCAGAAAAGTGGGGAAAAGGGAAGGCCATAGTTGTGGTACTTGGTGAAAGAGTAGCTATTGTACAAAGATGAGTGGAGTGTGTATTAGCAGCAGGCAAGATTATATTTTATCATATACTAATATGTTACTAATATGCTACATAGGATAGCACTTCAAGTAGAACACTTGATAAGTAAGCAGGCAGAGCAAGTACCATTCTGGTCTAGAGAAGCTTCTGACAGTGGAGAAGACATGAAGAAAATTGAAAAAGAAGCAATAAATTATCTTTACACTGGTCAATTATCCTTACACTGAAACTGGTGGAAAAACATAAAGAAATTAGTAGTGATTAGATTTTTTATATCTAATACCAATGGAAGCTAAGTAAGTCCTAATTTAAAAGGGATTATATGAGATACAAGTCAGTCCTACTAACTGAAATCCTTTTCTACCAATTGAATCCAAGATCTGCTGACAGAGAGATTTATTAGCAGAACAAAGAAAGACCCTGGCAGAAAATATAGAAGAGAAAGCAAAGAAAACAGTGAAATTACTTCAGGCCTGCTCCATGACATGCAAAGTTTGGTCAATAGGATGGCTAGGAGGACTTAAGTCAACAGAATTAAAGGGCATATGAAAGATCTCATTGTCCCTCTCACTATTAGACATGTACAAAGTTTAGAACAGTCAGCAGGACTGCTCTCATTGCTAAGGCAATCCCCTGTTAAAATTCCGTTTAAGTAGCTTAAACCACCCTACACTGTTCAATATTAAAACACAGAAAACAAAATGATAGAAGTTGGAGAAGAAATATTCATATTATATTAACAGTATGGCACAGGCATCTAGTTTAGATGACTTTAATGAGTGATGAAAGGATCCTGGATAACAAAGGATAATGAAAGCAAATATCCTGTAAAGCTATCAGGTAATGACCAACCAGAGAAATGGCCCTTCGTTTATTGTTGACAAATTATATCTTGATATATTTTATCGATTACAATCTATTACTAATCTGGATTCATCTGGAAATTTGCACCAGATCAGCTGATGCCTGCACTTATTTAAAATCTATTATCTATTGCAGATATTTAACATTAATATAAAGGCATTTATTCCTTAATCCAAATAATTATTCCTTTGGTTGATTTTCAGTGTTCATTGTTTTCAAGAATTACATTTTTCCACATTTAAACAGCAGGTTAATATCTTTGGATCTTCCATGCTCTTTGTCATTAGAATCAGTTATAAAATATAGTAGTATGAATGGCTTTGTCATTGAAAAATACAATAAGATATATTGCAGGAGAAGACAGTAGCCCTGTGGAAGAACACATGTTTTATATATAAAAAGCTACTGTGTGAACATTTGAAACCCTGAAAGGAGACTTTTGTCTATTAACCTGGAAATCAGATTCTGGTAAGTATTGTATGTGCTACCCATAGATCAGATGTTGGACTATAACCAAAATTAGCTACATTGAGTACAATTGGGATTTGGAGACTAACTGATGAAAGATAAACAAGTGTGTATGCTATAATGTCAGCTTGGTGTATTATCAACTTCTTAGCCTGGAATTAGAGACATGTAACTAGGATGTGTTTTTTACTGTAACTGATCAAGATGGAGGACAAATGTTATCTCTCTTTGGATGTATGTGTGATTTATTTTAAATGTATTCATGATCAGACCTTTATATTCATAGACAGTACATGTTCTCAAGTGAACTCATGCATGAATGATTTAGGTTGGTCTGTATACTGTATATGGTGATAAGACCATGCCTGCCATTCCACTTCAGCCTATCTCCAGCCTTCAGGTACGAGAACAGGTCTCTTTGAGATCCAGGTTCTGTGTTACATTGGCATAGATGTGGATTGTGTTCACAGTGAAGGAAACACAAATGCAGATCATTTCAGACTTCATCCTTGATCATATAGAGGCTGGAGATAAGCAGACAGCTCCAGTTCTCTTGCTCTTTTTGAATGCTCCTCATAGTCAAGCAGAGAACTGAATGGCATTTTAATTATAAGAATGTAATATAATGACACATGCTGCGTTTTAAAAAATAACAGATGCAATTTTGTGATAATTCTATTGTAAATGGATATTAGACATTCTATCTGGAAGCCATTTATTTTTTTATGCAGTAGGAGAAATTTCAAGCATTGCAAGAGACTTGATGAAATACAGCATACCGGAAAAAAAAAATGATGAACATTAAGATTTTCCCTGAGACCAGTCAGTTTACTACCAATGTCAAGCTGACCTTCATATAGTCATCTACTGACATTTTGCTGCCATTAGTTGGGACTTTGTGGCACTGAAATTCTATCACTAGTGTTATGATTCACCATGCATTCTTCTGTTGCTATTCATTCTAATCATTAAGAAGTAGCCTGATTCATCTGCAAAATGAATTATTTTATTGAATTATTCCTATTCTTTCTCAATCCAAATAACAAGGTTCTTCAGAAGACAGACTTTTGCGTGAATTGTTTACCTGGATATGACTGATCAAGCGTGATAGTGGGATAGTCAGTATTTCTACATCAAAAATAGCCACTATTCCCATGGTGATACTGCAAACCATGTTCATACCTAGCTTTCCTTTAAAGTTCTAAGAATTACATCATTCTCTTTCTTACATTCACAACAAATCTCTAAGGAAATTTCATGGTTAGGTATATATTTGAAAGCTGATCTCGTCAGCCTCTTTCTGGATTTTTACATTATATCTTTTGTAAAATGGATATTTATGGGGTACAGTATGCACAAAATTACCAGGTTTAGAAAGTGAGCAGCACACATTTTAAATGTTACATTTGTTTGATTTATGGTTCATTGTTTTGTTCCTACAAGCACCCATGACTGCTACTAAAACTTCACTCTGAGATTTCAGCCGCTTCATGTAGTCATGATGATCAGGGCAAAATAGAGCTCTCTCATGAAAATGTTAGGAAGAATTTATATAGAATTTCTGAAAAACCAATGGAATCAAATTAAATGAAAATGACTTTTTACTAAAAAAAAAAAACAACCCTGTATATTATCCAGAGTCCCTCTCTGAGGGAGATGGGTGATTTTAAAATGTTAAAAATAAATAATTAATTAAAATAAAAGAAACTTTGGAAATGCATTAATATATGTGCAGATTTTTTTCCAAATTAATAAGATCTATGGACAAAAAATCGACTTCCCTATAAAGTATTTCCAATATGATAGGAAGTCATCAAAATGGAAATTGATAAATCGTAGATTTTTTCGGAGATGTGGATGACCATATACAGTTGTGTGTGAAGTTATATGGATTAGAACTAGGAAAACATTTTGAGAAATCTGCTTACAAGAACAGTGTTAATTTTCCCTGAGATATTGAATTGGGAATTGTAGAACTCTAATTTTAAATTATGAAGTCAGAAACAATGAGCTTTTTTTAGCCTTTCATACATGTCAAGTTATCAACAAAAATAATCTATCCTTAAAATTACATTGTTCAGAACTATGCAGTGAAATTATTTTGTTTAAAAATGTACATTTTTTAGTATTCAAAGCAAAAATAATTTCTGTGTTATATTCCAGTTCATCCAGCATTGGAATCATCCTTACAAATGAAAATCCAAACATAATCTTGCTTTTATACATTTGGTGTTTTAAGGCTATATTTTTAAAGCGGATCTTTGGAAATCCTATGAATTAAAATATTTGGTTGCTGGGGTTAATTGAAATGCTCCATGGGATTGGTCACAAAATAATAGCAAATAAATTAACATCAAACATTTCTTCTTCTCTATTCCCCCAACAATGGAGATTGTTCCACATTAGTATGTAAAGCCTTAATTTTTAAAATAATTTGTTTAGTAATTTCAAGTCTGGGGAAGACAGAAAAGGCATTAATTCTGGAAAAAGCATGATTAAAAATAAAAACATCTTTAAGGATTAATATAATGCTAGGAAGAATTTGGACACTTTACTTAATATATGCACACTTGCTCTGAGATGTAAGAATATGCTATGGACCTAATTAAATAAGGTGGATAATCTACATATAATGTCAACTGCTGTTAATATATTTGCATAATTGAAGTGTATATGTTTTCAGTAATAATTATTCTGTAGTTAATGCTTATTTCTGTTTTATATACAAAAACCAAAGTCTTTATTAGGATCAGTCAAGATAACACAAAGGAATGCAAGCTTTGATGATCTCCAGACATCATCACCAAATAATGAAAGAAAACATGAAGCTGCATCAAAATGTTTTCTTGTACATTTTATTCTTCTTTTTATTCTGCATTCATAATTTAATATTTTTTGGGTAGAAATATACAATAGTATCATTAAAACTGAATAATAATAGCAACAGCAAAACAAACAAACTTTGGACGGAAAAATGAAGCATTAAAAAACAAATAATTCCAAAGCATTAGCAGCCATTTTAAAATGAAATGTGCAAAATGTATGGCAGTAATAACATACTAGACATTTATATTAGATAGAGAACATTTTTGATAGACTACTGGTCAATGAATTCTGGCACAGAAAAGGTATTTTATAACTGTTACTGAACTTCATATGCTATATACTTCCACTCTCATACAGACATATCCAAGTTTAATTCTACTGCCTTTGAGACATGCATGAGCCGGAGAAAAAAAATCCTTTCTGTAACATTGTTTTAGGATGGTAAATCATTATAACATCATAATTAATGATAATTAATTAATCTAGAGCTATATTTGAAGAACATTGATAAACAGGAAACTTGCAGTTCATCTCAAAATATGAATTTCCTGGCTTGATGTTTATATCAATCACCAAAGGATTTGGAAGTCTGTACTGCTGTGATCATGAAACAAAGAATTGCTAGAAAATGCAATGACAAGTCAGTAAATTAAAACTTGACAGATAATTCCCATCCCAGATAAATTGAGATAAAAGTATAATTTACACAAAAATAATTGATAACATACCGAGAATTAGGAAGATAATTACCTTGGTAGAAAAGAAAATCTGGGCTGGAAGTAGCAAAGAGATCCAAAAAAACCAATACAAAGCAACAAATTGGTGGCAGAACATAAATTAGTATATAGCTGGAGCTATCTCACTTGGTTGCAATATCTGTGAAACAGATTTTGGACTCCTTATCAGTCATAAATTAAACATAACGGCTGCAAGAAGATGTTTCTGATCAGTAATCTCAGTGGTTTTGTATGTATTATATTAACATTATCTCACTATATTGCCTAATATGCATGTTATTCTGGAAGGCTGCAGTTGGTAACATGCAAGCTATGTATTTAGGGTTTGTGACTTGTATTTCTATTGCAATCAAATTAATGGGTGTTATCCTATTTCAAATTGCAGGATCATTGGACCCAGAACCCAAATAATTTCCTGACTTTCAAGGCATTTTTAGTTGAATAACTCTGAGGTTAGCTTAAATTCACCAGTCTAAAGTTAAGGTGGGGAAAAAAAATAAACATTCTTATCTACATATCAATCAAAAGATATGTGAAAGTGCTGCAATATTTAACCTGCTATTTTACATTCCAGGATTTTGGAACGGAATCCAAAATAGAAGTCTGTTATATAACCTCATTCTGCTAAAAGCTTGAAAATTAAATTTAGTCCTTTTGAAGAAGGTGTACATGAACATGCAGTTCTTCACCAATGAAGAACCTGTGGCCCTCCAAGATGTAGGTCAATTGCAATTCATAGCAAGACCAGCCTACAAAACCAGGTTGAGGAGTGCTAAGAGTCATAGTTTACTACATTTGAAAAGCCATAAATTTTGACCCTTGTTCTGAATTTGCTTGGGGCCTGTTGCAATTTTTTTCAAAACTATTCCTACCATAATTCCTATATAGAGATTAAATCTACATTTATTACACCAAAAATTTGCCTTTGGGTTTTTTCTGGTTTCCTTCATTCTTGGAATGAATGAATGAATCCATGGAATTCAGAAAATCCTAATAACTCTTTAGCCTTCTTCTTGTTACTGGTCATCAAAAAGAGCAATCTCTTTCTTTCTTGAAGCTGCAGTGAATATTTTAAAATCGTGACTGTAAACTTAAAGAAATACAAACATTGTTTTTCTTACTCTCGATATTGTAGTGTTCTATTATTTTTCTGTCTTTATACAAATGAATGCAAACAATGAAATTAATCTCAGAAGATTAAAAATAGTCTTAACTATCAGAAGCAATCAGTCGTTGGAAATAGCTTCAGTTCAGATGTTCTCTAATGATCTCTTCTAGTTGTGTCATATGAAGCTTTGGTTGAATTTCAACTAAATACATATTTGCTGAAGAGGACCTAACAGTCTTTGTATTGCTGTAGAATTATTTAAAAGTATTCTTTGGGTACAGTTGCTCAACTAACTTCAAATCTATGAGACTATACACAATTTGCCCAACTTGTCTTCAACAATATCATTAAAAACTTTGTTAAATGCTTTAAGAGATCAATATACACAATATTCACAGCGTTCCTTTGATTGATCGCAGTAGTTGGTATGTAATGAAAAGAGATAGACATACTGTCCTTTTTGGCAAATCCATCCTGACTTCTGGTAGTAGTAGAACTCTTTTCAAGTACTCATAGATATGCTGTTGATATTATATATCTTAGAACCTCATTCAGGTACTAAAATATATTAAACTACCTGAAATGTAATTTCCTGGGTCCCCCTTCTTCTCCTTTTGAATATTGAAACTTGATTTGCTATTTTCTGATATTCTGGCACCTTATGAGTCCTCCAGGGGTTTTCAAAGATTAGTTAGCAATTCTGAGATCACTTTTTTTAGCTCTTTCAAAACTCTCAGATGTAATTGGTTGGCCCTGGCGACTGAAATTATTTAAGATACTAAGATGGATTTTTACTATACCATTTTCAGTCTTGTACTTCATTCAACTTTTTCTCAACCAGGCTAGGAAAGACTAGTATAAGAAAAGAGTAATGCAAACAAAGTATTTAGTAACATGCAATATGTATACGCTGTTTCACATATCCCAAATACAAAATGAGATGTCTGTAAAGACCATTAGGCTATAATAACAAAAAGAAATGCATGCAAATTAACATGTCTAATACTTACATGCACTAATTATATGCTAGGTTATTACTTTACTTATTTCTAAGTTCACAACTTTTATTTATTTAGAAATACATTCTAATAAGATCAAATATAACTATAATGTGTTTTTTCCTCCATAAATCAAATTGAACATTGTTTCTTCAGTATCCTACAAAGCTGATATTTAATTCTCATTTCTCAAACATTAAGGAAATGGCCCATCTAATTAGTACTGAATTACAATAGGGAATATTCACATTATTAATACTATTCATATCCACTTTAAACCCAAAAGAAGTTATGATTCATAAACACAAATACAAACAGACATATCTGTGTCTGTAAGTACATGTATCTCAATTTTAAAGTGTTCTGATGATTCTGTAAGTTTCAGAAGATAAATATATAGCCAACAGAAACTGATGAATCATCTGAAAATGAAAATCCTGTTTATCTTACTGTAAATTGCTTTTAGTCATTCAATAAAACAATATAAGTGGGATGAGGTGGCCTAGCGGTTAAGACACTGGGCTTGTCAGCTGGATGGTCGAGACTCAGGTACTGCGTAACAGGGTGAGCCCCCATTATTCACCCCAGCTACTGCCAACCTAACAGTTCAAAAGCATGAAAAATGCAAGGAGATAAATAGATACTCCCTAAATTGGTGGGAAAGTGACAGTGTTCTATGAGCCTCGGCATATGGTTGTTCTGGCCATGTGATCATGGAAACATCTTCAGACAACACTGGCTCTTCGACCAGAGATTAGCACCACCCCCTAAAGGCAGACAGGAGTGAAAGGGGAAACCTTTACCTTTAAAAAAAAAACAATATAGTAATGATTGTATGTAAGTATGTACATATGTGTCTATGAATATATAAATTAGTTGATTCTTAGCAAACCAAAGAATTGTGATCTATGTCATTAAGGCTGCATTCAAATAACTAGATTATTACATTAAATCTCATGTAATTTATGCACATACACACATATAGTTAACCTAACATTGGTATTCCCAAGGTCACTGAACATATTAGTGATTTTTAAAAAGTATTTTTCTTATATAAATTAGATCTATAAAATCTAATGTCATTTCCTTAGCACAGCCTTAATGTTAGTCGATTCTATCTGTAACTCAACAAAATTATTGATGTTAAAAAAACATTAACAAAAATGTACAAATAGATACATTATGAGTCTTCTTAGGACAGATTTGTTAAAAAGGACTCTCCTTTTTTTTTTGCTGAGAATGAAATGTTATTTTCATTTCATAAAAAGAAAAATTACAGATTTTTCAAAAAGAAAAATTACAGATTACAGATTTGTGCAAAAATGCACAATGGATAGCCAAAAATAAAATATACATTTTGTTTGAACGGTCATCAGTTATAAACATATGTGAGCATATTCCAAAATAATAATTCTTTCCCATTTTCATGAATAGAGTGGCATTTTATGTCTCATCAAAAAAAGATTCCTATAAGTGAACTATGTATAGATTTTGCTGTATTGTACTAAGATCCAGATCATAAATCTTAATAAATGTTGCTTCTTTTAAAAAAAATGATTTCAGTATGTTCAATAACCATATGTAGTACAATAAATTAAAATTATTTAACTTTCTTTTATGTAAGTAATCAACCTATTCAAATGTATGCAAGAAATGGTGATGATGATATTCATAACAGTAAACCATAGCTAAAGGCCAACAAACCTGGCAAAACAGCAAAGGAAACTCCAGCTAAAAAATATAATTCCATTGGCTACTCTGTAGTGCAATTTTATTTTAGGAATCTTGTGACAATCTTAATTTTGAGAATTAGGAAGCCAAAGTCATTTTCTCCACAGGAAAATAAACATCTGTGTCTTAAAATTTAATGAAAAGAGCTATTTCAGCCAATGCAATAAGAGCCAAGAGACAAAGGGCCATTTTCTCTCTGAAAATAAAAAAAAATGTGTTCCAAATCCATGGTAGCATATCTACTTTCCATATATGTAAAGTATCTCCAACCATGCCCTCTCCAGCCCCACCCAAAACTTATAGCTGAAATCTTCTATTAACAAAATTGGATCAGATTGACTCAGTTCACTCTTTGCAGCTAAGAAGAATACTAAGATGTTAAAATAACAAATCCAGACTCTGCTCTCTGGGGTAGAAGTTTTATTGCTTCCTGAGCTTTCATAGCTGTACTTGGGCACATCATCAGAGGAAAAGATTTAAAAACTCTTTGCATCTCAGCCAGGTAGTTTTTATAGCAATTCAGTCACCGCTGTCTTTACAAGCCCCTTCATGTTAATTAATCTCTTTCTCTAACTGGCCATCTCCCTTATCCATCTTCTTCACAGATATATTAAAATGTAGTGAATTCCAATGTTGATCTTGTAATTTCTGTATCTGGTAACATCTTTAAATTTATTATCATTTTTAATTGATTAAGCAAATATGGCCACTCAACTCATACCTAGGCTTACAACATTAAAAATCACAACATAAAAACCCATCCCCCCATTGGCAGAATCAACAGAATAAAATTACTTGATCGGCTCCATCTCCATTCTGAGTCCTCCTGACCAAATTTTTTTTGGGGGGTGCTTTTTAGGGACTTTTGGAAAAATAACAGGGTGAGGGCCAACTGTATCTGGAAAATGGTGTTCCACAGAGAGAGGCAACCACCATCTTTTGTGGTCCTGCCTGTTGTACATCCCTAATCAATGGAACACATAACATACTCTGCCTTCCCATCTTGTTAGGCCAGGTAGATAGAATAGGGGAGAGGCAGTCCTTCAAATAGAGCCATGGGCTATCAGATGGGTTATCAAATGAAAGCTTTATTGTGCAATCAGGATAAATGTGTAGTTATATGGGGTGATCATCAGTTTTACATTCAAACATCCAAATATGTATTAATGGTTACAGATTAATACTCATAACTG
The DNA here is from genome assembly GCA_032468055.1 of Acrochordus granulatus. Lineage (NCBI taxonomy): Eukaryota > Metazoa > Chordata > Lepidosauria > Squamata > Acrochordidae > Acrochordus > Acrochordus granulatus. The sequence continues at coordinate 30,661 of JANHZU010006952.1, read as the reverse complement.
GGCAATTTTCACAATCCAGATGGTGAAATAGGGCTATGACTTCTGCCATTAATTTTTAGATATATGTTACAAAAGAGTTAAACTGTAATTTTTAAAAGGAATTAGTATAGATAACTTTGCCCTTAGTAACTGTGTGCAATTCCACACAGTTTCAGAGTAATTTGAAAACATGGATTAATGTAATATTGCAAACTGTAGAACATTATGTAAATGACCAAGTTAAAATGCTGGACACATAGCTTTGGGCAGATGCATTAATATTCACAGTAAGAATGTTACAAACAGTACTGCACACTAATAACATTAATAATTTTCACACTGCAATCTGTAACCATGTGATATAGGTCATCCTTCAGTTTTAATTTCTATCATCGTCTTTCTAAACTTAAATTGACTAGTATGAGGTCCAATTTACATGAAAACTATGTAAGCCATACTGAGTTGTTCTTTGAATGAGTTGAGAATATTTTTGGACAAGAAGACTGCTAGCCAGGGCTTGCACAATCAATGGCTTGCCATTCCTCAGTGACTCCTATTAATCCTTTTTTCAAGACAGGGAAATCTTTATTTTTGTTGTTGTTGCTGCTGTTGTTTTTAGTTATTTTTTATTTGTATCCTGCCTTTATGATTTTATAAACAACTCAAGGCAGTGAACATATGTAATACAGCTTCCTCCTTCTATTTTCTCCACAACAGCAACCCTGTGAGGTGAGTTGGGCTGAGAGGGAGTGACTGGCCCAAAGTCACCCAGCTGGCTTTCATGGCTAAAGTGGGATTAGAATGTCTGTTACCTTAGCCACAATGTGACCAGATTTCAAAAAGCAATAGTGAAATTGACAGGTTAATTAGGGTGAGGAAACTAATTGGAACAATTCTTCTATAGATAAGGGGCTCCTCTACAATTGATGGAGAAATAGAAGGAAAAAATTGCATGCTCTTTTGAGACTTTCCATGAAAACAAAAGCAGCAGTGATAGAATCTTAGCCTCTATTATACTGGAATAGTATGTGCGAATGACCTTGGAGGCCCAGAGAGACTGCCTAGGGAATGGTCAGATAAGAAACAGCAAAATCCACAGCTGGATAATGGGGCAGGGCAAGAGCCTCAGAAGTGACCTTTCCTAAATTCTTGGGTTGTAAAGGAAACAGGGATATTTTTTTTCTTTCAGATTTGGCAAGATTCTATTTATGTAGCCTTACAATGAAGTAGAATTACCTCATCTAGTCACATTTCTTGTCTGATATTTCAGCCTCGTAAGGCTGAATTCCACAGAAGTCTTGATTTGAAAGCAATCTCTTTTCTGATGGCTTCTAATTAGTCAAGCTGATCTACTCATTTTTCATTGAACTCATATGTGTATGTGAGTCAAGTCCCAAATCACATCCCTATTTTAGCTATGGAAACAGAATTGGATTGGGCTATTTAATACCTCTCAGTCAAGCCAATCCTAAAGAGTTATTTTGGGAATAAATTTTGTAGGAGAGATATTCTACACTGCATGTGGTGTGGAGGAAAAATAGACTACAAACCTAGCAAAATAAACAGAAATTGATCCTGGACAAAGCTGCTTTTTTAACTCATCAGATTTCAGCATCTGGTTCAGCATTTCTGGGTTTATAAACTAGACAGACCTACTGAGAATCTATAAGGGACATTACTGAGAAATATAAGGGCTGTTGGCTAGCCTCAGAAGACAAAAAGAACCTAAAAGAAGGCAACAGCAAATTTATTCCATCATACTATTGCTAAAATGTTGCATGAATGTGTCCATGATAATTGAGCTTGACTTTAAGGTTTTTTTGTTTATTGGCCATGGAAACCAAGTCAGTGTACAGCAAGGCTTCTAAACCCTTCAGCTTATCAAACCCTTCATGAAATTTCATATTGCTCATATAACATTTATTATATGAAAATGATTTAATAAGTCCTACTTTAATTAATAGTTTTACAAATAACTATAACAGAGACAACTCAAGGCTGCTCTAACTAGTGATTGACCATCCAACCCTGGGGAACACTATCTGTCCACTAGCAACTTGAACTTCAGAGCTAGGGAGTGGTTTGGAGATCCCAAAAGAATAATTGACTCCAATCTTTTATTGATCTCCTAGACCTCCAGTTATTTACTGATTCCCATTTTAACTCTAGCCTTCTTACTGATTACCTTGGATTGTCCTATTCAATATTGATCACTTTGGAGATTGAAAGCTTTCCCTTATTTAGGAACCAAACACCTCCAGAACTTTCACTACCAAGTTTTATAAGTTGTTATATTGTATTGCAAACTTCTTATGCTGAGAACATATTATATTAAGGCTCTGAATACAAGGCCATAAATTGGATAATATGGAATACTTTAGAAATATGAAGTTCATTGTTTATGGTTATCAAGTATGCTTGATGATACAGGGTCAAGAGATGGAAGAAGTAATCCTAGCTCTTCTTCAAAGGAGTACTGGAGGAAGGAAGTGACAGCAGTTTTGAGTAGCTATAAGTATGCTGAAACAATATGCAAATTATAGTACTGTCTAAGCAAAGGCAACAGCTTCTTAAAGCACATGCAGGTAATGAGGTTTGCCATTATCCAAGTGATCCAATTTCACATTTTAAATGGAGCAAGACTTGAGCAGATCGTTTTCATTATGAAAACTAACAGGGTACTATGAGCATTTATGTAGCGCTTGCTTATTAAAATATGCTTTCCTGGATGACAAATGAGCAGAGATTATTAAGCCAAACAGTAATCACTGTCTGTAAATGAGATAAAAAGGGAAGTCCAGACATTATAAGCCATCCTTATTTGGGGTGGGGGAATTGAAGGGCAGGAGAAAAGCATGATTAGATACGTTCAAAGAATGGCTGGGTCACTACATAACTAAATTGGAGCTATGATCTGAAACCCTTTTAGATTACAAATCTTTCATACTTTTGAATGTTTTGATTCTCAAGTTCTATCCAACTCATTCTCAGTTTCATACCTCAGTTGGCTCTGGTCTCCAAAGTATGCCAAGCTAAGATTGGATTGTTGGAAGACTTAAAAGTGAGGAGTATAAGGACTATAAACAGATTGTTGCATTGTCCTATGTATCAGGTTGGCCATTATAACTTAATAATGCCCTTGCTAATTTATTGTACAGATCAGTCAATTTTTTTTTTCCTGCCAGTGGATTCTCCACAGACAAAACTAGAAAACTGTCAAATTGGGTTTGGTTATAATTGTCTAAAGGGGGATATGGGAGAAATTTGAGCACTTATTTGACATATATATCTTGTTATTTACTTTATGTTTTATTTTTTCTGCTTTTATTTTCTTTTATTGAAACCTATTATGCTTCATTTGGAAAAGATCTTTGCTCATAACTAAAAACAAACAAACATCCCAAAACTCTAATACCAGCTATTTGCTTATGCCAATTTTATTAGTTATAGACATCTCTATTTTGGGCATTCTCAGTATTGAGCAGGAGGTAGAAATAATAATGGCAAATTTAATTCAGTACCTAAAACCACGATGAACTATTGAAGAAAAGACCACTGAAAGGTCTCTATCTGAAGAGACAGATGTATTTCATTGTATTCCTATGTTTGGATTGTTTTAAATTTCAAATTCTTCCCAGCCTATTTATGAATTTCACCCATCCATCCAATTACTAGGCTTTCTGATTCTAAAGTGACTATGAACAGCTTTGAGAAGTTTGATAAATTCTTATTTTTTTTAGAAAATGAACCCATTTAAATTCTCAACCATTCCTAATTATAACTTTAAAAAAAATAGAACATGATGAAGTGAGAGATAGATTCAACAGAAAAGAAAGTTTCCAATCCTCAGATTAACAGCTCACAAAATCCATTGTGGTGCTGCTCCACACATAGTAATAGAGAAAAAAACAGAATACAAAGAGAAAAAGGCTGACATGGTCACTTTAAGGAATATTTCTTCAAATACCATTTACTTCATTTGAGGCTTTTGACTGTGGGGGCATTTACTTTATTTGATGCTCAATATGCACTTGCTATAATTTGCAGAAATTACAATGGCTGCATATTAATCTATCAAGAAAAGGTCCCGATGATAACAAAGCATCATTGCCTAAGCCCAAACACAGAGAAAAATGGTCATGTTCCATAGATGGAAGAAGACTACCCTGTTTATGATTTAGCAATGAAATAATGATGAACTGATATTTCTAATTCAAAATATTAAATCCAAACAGTTAAAATATAAGAATTATTTCAGTGTTTTGGAGTTTTCACAAATGCTCCAATTTACAGCAGTGTGCCAGAGGATGGCCCCCAAGACATCACCTTGCTGTTGTTGGGGAACTTGTGTGCTCCAAAGGAGATAAGAGCTATGCCAAAGGTTCAACTGGACATGACTGAATACTGAACAACAAGCCAGAGAATAGTGGAAGGAGAACAAAAATTTACACTGACAGAAGATTCAGTGAGGAAAAAAAAGTAAAGAGGGAATTGGAGAAACTTTCTGCCCATCCTAACTGTCATATAAATGTCATATTCTCACACACTCTATGAAGACAAATGACATGTTAATTACATGCACAGATACCAAAATGTTAAGCAGCTTTTTTTTCTTGAATCTTCTTTACCATCTTTCTTCTATGGGAAAATATGAACAGAAACTGTTGCATTAAGTTACAACATCTTCAAATAAAAAAACAGGGAATAGGATAGATACCATGTCATTCTTTCCCACAATATTTTAATATTTCCATGTCCTGAATCAAGAAAATTGAAAAACTAAACAAAACCCGTTGATCATCACATGCCTTTGGCTTAAAGAGCAACTATTTGATATTGCTTTAAAAAAAATATTAATTTTTCCTGAAAAGGGAAGGGGGCAAAATAACAACATGGGCCTGAATATTTTATTTTAGTTGAGAAGTCATAATTCACTGCAACATTGTTGGAGTTGGTAATTAGGTGTCATAATAACAGTTTTAATGAATGTTTTCATTATATTTGATGAGCCAATCAATAATTTCTCTCCAATCCAATATGGATTGGAGATCTATGGGGAAATTGGCACTAATCCCATTAGGTAACATTGCTTAACTTCTTTAACTTTTTTTATTAAATTGTAGCCAGGTCAGATGAATCAGGAGAAAGGAAAAGTGTTCATAGTGTCCTATTCTTTCATCTTAATTGGATACAAACCATTTAGTCTCTCAAACACAATGTAGATAGATGATGAAAGTCATTCAGCAATAAAGTCTCTTGATGTCTTCCAGCTCATACCTCAGTTAGAAATCCTCCAGTTAAGTATTTGTGATGTAGTTTTAATCACCTGTGGAATATTATGTACATTTCACAATTTAAATGAATAACTACTCCTCTGGCCTCCCTTTCTCAATGAAATTATACATTTCTCATATCTCATTTCTCTCCCAGTTCTGCTGTTGGGGCTTTTTCTGTCTGTCAAGGAACATCTGAATGCCAAGTACTTCCAAGAAACAGATAATTGCTATGGGGAAATTGGCACTAATCCCATTAGGTAAGATTGCTTAACATCTTGCATTAAATTGTAGCCAGGTCAGATGAATCAGGAGAAAGGAAAAGTGTTCATAGTGTCCTATTCTTTCATCTTAATTGG
>JANHZU010006952.1:0-10534 GCA_032468055.1 Acrochordus granulatus | reverse complement strand
ATCTACTCTGAGAAATGGTTGGTAAGGGCAGGAGATACTCTTGTGTCACTCTTCCTAGTTCATTGAAACAATAATTTCACCTAATTTATGCAGTTAGCCTTTTCTATGCACAAACACAAGCAAAATAGGAATTAACCCAATGGAATATTGGTCTTGTCTGCATCATCCTGAACTACATACATGGAATGGGGGTGAATTTTACTTTGGGATGAGTGGTGGAACTCCAGGAGAGTGTATAAATGCACCTGTTCTTACAGTAATCTGATGGGACATAAGTTTCAGTTGCTAATTATTTCTCATTCTTCCACATTTTTTATATTCTCACAACTCAGCATTCAAAGAAGAATTTCATCCAAGGAAGTACATACCCAGTGGCTATAGTTTGGTCTTTTGTTCCAGCCACAAAATGTGTAATATTAATTTCATTCATACTTGATCATCAATGAACTTGCCTAGATTTGTCTGGATTGAATAGCCTGAAAAGTATTGCATCTTCTTCCTATTATTTAGTGGTATGACACAACTAACTTCAGGTTTTATTAGTACACCTGCAAGCACAACATAGGATTTTAGAGATATACTGGATCCACATAACTTGCTAAATCATACAGTGATCCATTTGGCTTTGGTGTAACACCATATGTGTTACAATCTGTCATTATGTTTTACAGCTTTCTGTATTGAGTGAATTCAGCCAATGGTATATATGCAAAACTAGACCATAAGCAAGAATAACATTGCTTAGAATGATGCACAAATTTAATCATTGGCCTGACTGATTGCGACTTCACACTAGCAAGTTATTGCTATTATATGGTCTAAGATGATAAAGTGGAAAATGTGAAGAAAGAAAACTCAAAAGGTCTTGATATTTTATAGGAAACTTGAGCAGCCTTTGTTTATATATCGGTGAATTAAAATTTTATGGAAATTATTTTGTTCAATTCTATTTTAATATCAATATCCATCTTATATTGCAACTAACAGTTGAATAAAATTATTTGCCACAGCATCTTTCCTTGAGCTTGGTGCACTCAGTAATGAAATACTGAGGTACTACCTTGGCATGGATGTAGGATTTGTGTATTCTGAGAAAGATGAGAACTATGCCAGAGGTACAACCATACTGAACAGAACTAATTAGAGGAGTTATACGAAGAGTATCTCCTTCCCATAACAAATCTGGTGAGATATAATTTACAGAAACCTAAATCAGCTTTGTCATTGCCCAGGTCAACAATGACCACATTAGATGTTGGGGTCCCTGGATATCTGGTGAAAAATGGACTACAGGACTCCACTAGAGAAGAAAATGGCAACCCACATCAATATCCTTGCCAAGAAAACTGTAATGAAAGGCTAAAAGATATAATGCTAGAAGATGAACCCCTCAGGTTGGAAGGTGACCAAAGTGTTACTGGGGAAATGTAGAGGCTGTTACAAGTGGTAAAAAATATTATTGCATAGGAAACTGGAATATATGATCTATAAATTAAGATAAACTGGATGTGGTCAAACAGGAGATGGAAAGATTAAACATCACCATCTTGGGAATCAATGAACTAAAATGGGTGGAAATTTAATTCAGATGACCATTATATCTACTACTATAGACAAGAATATCTTAGAAAAAATGGAGTAGCCATCATAGTTAATAAAAGAGTGAGAAAATCAGTACTGATGTACAGTCACAAAAAGGAAAGAATGATCTTGGTTCATATCCAAGGCAAAGCATTCAGGATCACAATAATCCAAGTTTATGTCCCAACCACTCACCTCCAGCTCCTGCCCACCCAGCAGTTCAAAAGCACATAAAACAGGTGATTAGATAAATGGGTACCACTTCAGTGGGAGATGGCTCGCTACAATGGGAGTGGTGACTGAGAGTTGAGTAGCAAGTTGGAGTTAGACTTCCCTGCAGAGGATGCCCAGGATGTGAACATTGCCAGCCAGAAGGGGGGGGGGGTTAGTAAAAACACACAATGTATAAATGTCTAATGATTGTAAGCCACCAAGAGTCTTTGGAGATTGGCGGCATAGAAATGTGTTAAATCAATAAACCACTGGTGCTGAAGTTGACCAGTTCTATGAAGACCTACAACATCTTCTGGAGCTCACACCAAAAAAAAAAAAGGTATCCTTCTTATCATAGGGGATTAGAATTTTAAAGCAGGAAGACAAAAGATAACTGAAATAACAGACAAATGCAAAACAAAACAGGGCAAAGGCTAACAAAGTATTATCAGGAGAATATGGTGGTCATAACAAATAGACTTTTCCAACAATATAAGAGGTGACTCTACACATGGACACCACAAGATGGTCAACACCAAAATCAGATTGATTATATTATTTTCGGCCAGAGATGGAAAAACTCTATAGAGTCAGTAAAAACAAGATTCAGAGCTAACTGTGGCTCAGATCATGAGCTTCTTATAGTAAAATTTAGGCTGAAATTGAAGAAAATAGGGAAAACCACAGGTATGAGCTCAATCATATCTCTTATAAATATACAGTCGAGGTGAGGAATAGATGTAAGGGATTAGATCTGGTAGACAGAGTGCCTGAAAAACCATGGATAGAGGTGAGTAACATTGTACAAGAGATAGTGACTAAAACCATCCCAAAGAAAAATAAATGCAAGAAAGCAAAGTGGCTGTCTGATGAGGCTTTACAAGTAGCTGAGGAAAGAAGGATAGCAAAAGGCAGGAGAGAAAGGGAAAGATATACCAAACTGAATGCAAATTTCCAGAGAATAGCAAGGAGACATAAGAACGCCTTCTTTAGTGAACAATGCAAAGAAATAGAGGAAAGACTGGGAAATACTAAAAAGCTTTTCAAAAAAACATGATAAAGGACAAAAATGGTAGGGACCTAACAAAAGGAGAAAATATTAAGAAGAGGTGGAAAGAATACACAGAAGAAAGATCTAAATATCCCTGATAACCATAATGGTGTGGTTGTTGATTTAGAGCTGAACTTCCTGGAGAGTGAAGTCAAATGAGCCTTAGGAAACATTAGCAACAACAAAGCTATTGGAGATGACAGTATTCCAGCTGAACTATTTAAACCATTTAAAATCCTAAATTAAAGTGCTGTACTCAATATGCCAGCAAAATTAGAAAACTCAGCAATGGAAAAGGTCAGTTTACGTTCCAGTCCCAAAGAAGGGCAAAAGCAAATAATGTTCAAACTACTGTACAATTGTGTTCATTTCACACACTTGCAGGGTTAGGCTCAGAATACTACAAGCTAGGCTTCAGCAGTATGTGAACTGAGAACTACCATAAGTACAAGATGGGTTTTGAGGCAGAGGAGCTAGAGATCAAAATGCAAACATGCATCATGGAGAAAGAAAGGGAGTTTCAGAAAAACATATACTTCTGCTTCTTTGACTATGATTGATCACAACAAACTGTGGCAAATTTTTAAAGAGATGGGAGTTCCAGACTATCTTATCTGTCTTCTGAAAAACCTGTATGCAGGACAAGAAACAATTAGAACCAGACATGGAAAAATTGATTGGTTCAAAATTGGGAAAAAAGTATGAAAAGGTTATATATTGTCACCCTACTTATTTAAATTATGTGCAGAGTACATCATAAGAAATGCTGGGCTGGATGAATCACCAGCTGGAATTAAGATTGCCAGGAGAAATATCAACAACCACAAATATTCAGTCAATACCACTCTGTTGGCAATAAGTGAAGAGGAACTAAAGAGCCTCTTGATGAGAGTGAAAGAAAAGAGTGCAAATGCTGGTTTGAAATATTACAAAGCTAAGATCATGGCATCTGGTCCCAACACTTCCTGGCAAATAGAAGGGGAAGTGGAAGCAGCAACATATTTTTCTTTGGTTTCAACATCACTGCAGATGGTGACTGCAGCCATGAAATTAAAAAGGGCTTACTCTTTGGGAGGAAAGCTATGGCAAACCTAGACAGCAAATTAAAAAGCAGAGATATCACCCACTGACAAAGGTCTAAATAGTCAAGGCTATGATTTTCCCAGCAGTAATGTATGGCTATGAGAGTTGGACTGTAAGGTAGGTTGAGTGCTGAACAATTGATGCCTTTGAATTGTGGTGCTGGAGAAGACTTGAAGTCCCTTGGACTGCAGGAGATCAAATCAGTCAATCCTAAAGAAAATTGACCCTGAATATTCATTGGAAGGATAGATACTGAAGCTGAAATACTTTGGCCACATAATGCTCAGAGAGGACTCATTAGAAAAGACTGTGATGCTGAGAAGAATTGAAGGCAGAAGGAGATGGCCAAGAATGAGATGATTAGATAGCATCATCGATGCAATGGCTTGGGTTTGGTTGGACTCCAGGAGGCAGTGCAGGACAGGGAGGCCTGGTGTACAGCAGTCCATGGGGTCCGAAGAGTCAGACATGACTGACTGAACAACAACAAGGATTTTAAAAAGCTCAGGGATTGCTTCAATTTTTTTTCTAATCAGATAGGGTTATTTAATTACCACAATTATCAGATTAGTGAAACGTAACCAAATGTTTTCCTTATTACCTAATGCTCACAGGATTCTTTAATTGCTGGTATGTTTACATATTTGGGAGCTGCAGTATGAATTATTTAACTCAGGCTGGCTCTTGAAGAATTCACCGATAGTACTTGATTGAGATAATTTCAAATTTTAATGTAAGATATTTGCAGTGAAAAATGAAAACCCAACAGAATATGGAGCATGGGAATAAAGTTATTAATTATGGATTTTGAGTGCAGTGTAAAAAAATTAACAATCTTGGTTTTAAACTCTTTCAACTGAACAAAATCTAATAAACTCCTGGTATTGTATGTGCCTCAGATTGCTAGTAAAAAAAAGTGACCATATTTTTGACACTCAAAGTGGTTTGAACATCAAGGACTGAGTAGCAAGATTTTATGGCTTATCTGCAAAGAAACAGGTTCATGATTATTAAAGCTCTTAATATCAACAGTGGTTTATTGGTAGTCCTTGATTTACAACCAGTTGCTTAATGATAATTCAGAATTATGTCAGGAATGGGACACTTCTGACCATCATAAAATGTTGTTCCACAGCACATGCAGCATCCACTTGACCACAATTTGCCATGATTTTACTCATTTTAGCTTTTTTAGCCAGTCTGGGGAAAAAAAAGTCCATTCAGTTTTAATGGGTTTGCACTTATGACTATAGAGTTTGCTTAACAACCACAGATTTGCTTAACAACCAATGTAAAAAATGTTATAAAATCAAGTCCAGTCATGAGGTGTTTTGACTTATGATTTATGACTGGAAATCTGGTTTCAATTGCAGTCATAAGCTGAGGACTACTTATATTGCTTCCTGAATTATAGACAGCATGTATTTGATGCTGGAAAATGAAAGAGGAAGAAATGAGGAATGTATGAACTTTCCAAATGCATCCAGATGCCACTGGATACAGACTTATGGAGCATATGGACTATTGGTCAGATTTAGCAAAGATTTGTTTCTATGTTCTTATACTTCTACCTAAATCTTTTCTTCTATTGTCTAGAGCACAGACAAATTATATCAATGTACAGAATGTCTACATGGGAATAGTTCTCTTCAGATGAATCTTTCAAAAATAAAAAAATGATAAATAATCCCTCCCCTCCACAGGTTATGCTGAAGCATGACTGAAGATCTAGTCTCTATGGAGGCGGCACAATTTTCTACAGTGAAGAGTTTTTCAGTAAACACAACACTTTAATATGATCTGGAGAAATTGTAGAAATGTAGAGACCCCTGGAAAGAGAACCCCTTTCTTTTGTAAATAAATTATCTCTTGATCCATGTTTGTACATGATTATAACTGATTTATTTGTATTTAATCTGCATCTTGACCTCCCTTTATTGAAAATAATACACAAGAATATGTTGTGAAGTTCTAAGAGAGTAATATTCTTTCCCCTTTGAGTGTGAATTTTAAACAACCACTTCATTTGCGTAATGGTTATAGTAGTCTAATTAGGATGTTTATTAGATTTTCAGTTAATAAATGCTCCAGCAAAAAGGCTGAGTGTTTGGGAGAACAGGAAGGATGTATAGATTTTCATCATTTCCTGGTCTTCCATAATTTCACATCCTAATTTAGAATTCATAATTTTCAGGCACAGGCCTTTGCTGCCAAGTTATTTAAAATTTCTATTTTTTATTTATTTTGTTTTCCCTCAGCCCACAAAATAAAATAAACAGGCATGTGTGCTTCATAATACAAATCTGGACATTCCTGCAGTTTATCATTTTATCATAGCTCTTGCTATACAATGTCTTCAGTGATTCGAATGTTGCCTTTACATCATGTATACTTCCCTTTCCTTTGCATCCACCCTTCTATTACTTTGCTATGTCATACCTGATGAAAATCAGAAAGCTTTTGGGGCAGCTAGGTTGCCTATTTGTTCCTTTCCAAAAGCACAGTATCTATTCTCTCTCCAAAATATGTGCACGACTCAAGCAGATGATTTTGAAATGTCAGCATTGTAAGCAGATAGTTTTCCTCTGTTGTGGAATCATCCCCAAATAAATGGTTTCCCCTCTATGATCCTTAAGAAGTACAGTTAGACCATAATATTTGCATAACTAAGCAACTATACCTGATTCCTGGCACTTAAAAAAGCTGCTTAAATTCTTTTTATGACTGGACAGCTGCTAAGGCAACAGCTCCATGAGGAACTCTTAGCTTCATCATAAACTAAAGTATTTTGATCAGATTTATTACTCTTCCTCCTCTTAGTCTGTAGGCTCAGCAAATTCCAGTTTGTTGTCTTCTAGTTACATAATACTTATGTAGCAGACACACACGATATCCAGTAGGAATCTGATCCTGGCTGCACAACTGAATTTCATATTCTTCCAGAGTTTATTATTTGGATGCATCCAAATGAATTTTGATGTTGCATTCAGACCTCAAATTATCATAATAACTAACTGCATATAACTAGAGAAGGACTTATCATTTCCATGATAAGGAAATCATGGTTTATAGAAGTCACCATGGTATAATCCAAAAATTATGCTTAACTCTTTAAGTTAAAGACTTTGGTATACAGTGGAACCTTGGATTGCGAGCATTCTTTGTTCCGGAAGAATGCGCTTAATACAAATTGCTCATAAACCAAAGCAAGGTTTCCCATAGGAAACAATGTAAAATTTGGATGATCCATTCCACACCCCCAAAATTATTCACAAAAAAATCATTTTCAATGGAATTTTATGTAGAAATGATTGTCCCTAATACCTGAAACAAGTAACAATGATTAACACACAATATAAAGCAGAAATAGAACAAATTAACTAGCACTTATGGATCTACTTCAAGGCAGATTCTGGGGAGGAGAGGGAGGGCTGTCTCTCTGTGTGTGTGTGTGTGTGTGTGTGAGCAACAGGGAAGAGGGAGGGTCAGTCTTCCTATGCTTTGCAAAGAATCCTGGCTGGCGTGAGGGAGACGAGAGGGAGGAAAGGAGGGGGATTGCCTGGAAGGAGAATCTAGAGTCTGAATCTCAGGAGTTCTTTCTCTTGAATGACTTTCACTTAATTTATGCTTTTTATGCAATGAAAGAGAAGAAACATCGGCTGTGTTGTGAGATTTCCTGCACGAGCTCATCGTGCAGTGCTTGTCTTGAGAGTTGCTGCTCGTTAACCAAATTAAATTTTATTAAAAATTTTTGCTTGTCTTGTGAAAATCTCATGGACTGAGGTGCTCGCAATCCAAAGTTCCACTGTACTAATTTCTATTCTTGTCCAACTTTGATACACTCAGCAAAAATTGCAACACCTTCAACTCTGCCACCTCTAGCTCGGCCTCTTGTCTTTTTGTCAGGGCCACTGTCTCTAGGCCATACAGCATTGCTGGTCTCACCCCCCACCGTCTTGTAGATCTTCCCTTTCATTCTTGCACAGACCTGTCACAGATCACTCCTGATACTCTTCTCCATCCACTCCATCCTGCCTGCACTCTCTTCTTCACTTCTTTATCACATTTCCCGTTACTTTGGAGTCGGCCCCAGGTATTTAAAGTCATCCACCTTTACCACCTCTATCCTTTGCAACTGCATCCTTCCACCATCCTCTCTGATTTATGCACATGTACTCCGTCTTGCTCCTACTGACTTCCATTCCCCTTCTCTCCAGATTCATCTCAGTGCACTCCCTACATTCACTGCAGATCACAATGTCACCTGCAAACATCAAATTCCATGGAGATTCCTGTCTGACCTCATCCGTCAACCTGTCCATCACCATTGCAAACAGGAAGAGGCTGAGGACCGATCCTTGATGCAAACCCACCTTAACTTTAAATAAGTCTGTCATTCCTATCGCTCACCTCACTGCTGTCACACTGCCTTCATACATATCCTGTACCAACTTCACATACTTTTCCGCTACTCCAGACTTCCTCATATAGTACCATAACTCCTCTCTCAGCACTCTATCGTATGCTTTCTCCAAATCCACAAACACGCAGTGCAGTTCCATTTTTCCTCCTCTTCATAGCCCACCTCACCTCGTCCTTACTAATTTCCTGCATGTACCAGTTCACTATGTCTGCCTCATAATAGATAATTCCAGGTACTTACTGGCATCCTTAAATTCCTTATTTTTCACATTTCTTCAACACTAAAGTTCTTATCAACTGTTAAGAGTTTTATATACTTTAATTAAACTTATCTACACTGAGATATCTAGACTGCTAGAAAGAAATACTAGATAACATGTCTTGATGTATCAAATTTGACAATTTCCAGCAAAAACACACCTAAACTTCACTCAAGAATTAGAGTCACATTTAAAATTGACCAGTCCCTTGGATATGTATTATTTCAATTGTGATCTCAAGCTACTGAGTTCTGCTTCTCACAACTTAAATTTTATTTGAATGCTGCTTGCATAAGAAGTTTCCAATCATATTTCTGTGGTCACTTATTATATCAGCGCATATAGCATTCATTAAACATTCTTTGCAGAAGAAACAATATCAAAGCCATTATGGTCACATGTTCAATTGATCTAATGATTAAGGTATCAGGCTAGAAACCAGGAGACTGTGAATTCTAGTCCTGTCTTAGCCATGAAAATCAGCCCAGTGATTTTGGGTGAGTCACTTTCTCTCAGCTCAATTCACCTCGCAGGATTGTTGTGGAAAAAATAGGAGGAGGAAGGAGCATTAGATATGCTTGCCACCTTGAGTTGTTCATAAAAAAAATAAAGACAGGATACAATAAATAAAATTACAAATACATAAATTAAATAAATATGTCTATCCCAGGTCCTTGGGAAGGACTTGATAGGTGGACAAAAATGCCAAATTCAGTCTAAACATCTGGCTGACTTAGCAACAAACAATTATATAAATAAAATAAAATAATTATTTTAATTTGAGAGACTCTATTTTCGAATTCCACAATCCCAAAAATTTACCTGACTTTGAGTATAAGTTTTTTCTTGGCTCTTCAGGCCCTTCAATTGGTTGATCAGCAAGGAACATTCGTGCTTGGTCTACCGCACTCAAAATGACTTGCTCTTTTTCCTTCAATTCACGTCTGAATGTCTTTCCAAAAAACAAAAGAAGAAGAATTTGTAAATTCACACTGCAGGCAAATTGCAGAATAGCTGCCTGCTATTTTCATTCAATTGATCAAACTTTTATCACAAAAATATCCACTTTACCAAATGCAGAAATGGAATAAATAAATATAGAGTAAAAGCACATGCAAAACTGATTTATTTCAGAGAATATAGAAAAATGCAACATTTAACAGAAAAAAATTAGTATATATCAAATCATATAATGCATAATTTAAAGTGCTATTGTCATCTTCATACTATTAAAGGAACATTGCAAGGAATAGCATTTAAAATTTGAAGGCAAGATAGGCATTTTAATAGACTAAATTTAAAAACATGAAAGCAAGATAAAAATACTTTTTATGCTCATACAATTTCAGAAATGACCCATGAAGATTGAATTTAAATGATAACACCATTAATGATAATACAGGTAGTCCTCAATTTACAACCATTCATTTGAAGTTACAACGGCATTGAAAAAAGTGACTTATGACCAGTCCTTGCAGTTATAACCATTGCACATCCCTGCAATGATATGATCGAAATTCAAATTCTTGGAAACTGGTATGGATTTATGATGGATGCAATGACCCAGGTCATCTGATTAACATTTGCGACCTTCCCAGCTGGTTTCTGAGAAGCAAAGTCAAAGGATTGGAAGCTGGATTTGCTTAATGATCACGTGTTTCACTTAACGACTGGGGTGATTTGCTTAACCTTCATGGCAAAAAAGGCTGTCCGATTGGGTGCAATTCACTTAACCATCTCACTTAGCAATGGAAGTGCTTTTCGTGTTTTTGGACATTGGGCCAGCCACTCTCTCTCAGTCCAATTCACCTCATCGGGTTATTCTTTTGAGGAAGCTAAGAGAAGGAAGGAATACTAGATATCTTCACTGCCTTAGTTATTTATAAGAATAATGAATTGCTTCACTGTCCAAGCCAATGTGACT
>JANHZU010006951.1:29778-50335 GCA_032468055.1 Acrochordus granulatus | reverse complement strand
GTCCAGATGCCTGTTTTTTAAACTTTTGTTGCGATGCAATTACCCTGGACGAGTGAGAGTCTTCACAGACATCTTGCACGAGGTTTCTCCAACTTTTTCTCAGGCCTTTCACACGGCCTTCCTTAAAATTGGCAACATGAAGAGGTGTGGACTCGAATTCCCAGAGTTCCCCAGCCAGCCACACTGGCTGGAGAATTCTGGGAGTTGAAGTCCACACCTCTTCACGCTGCCAAGGTTAGGACTCGCTGCTTTCCCGTCCCATCGCATCACAGCCGTCTAACACGAAGACAGGATCCGAAGCTCGTTTCATCCCTCACTTCCGTGTCGTGAAGCAAAGCGTCACCTGATCTCGCAAAATGTGCCACCTCCAAAGCAGAGGACAATGACGGTCATTCGTGAGAAGCAACAAACTTAAAGCAAACCAAACTCGATGGCCTGTAACCCAGTTAGTTTACCCCTCCACACCAGCATCCTACATTCACCTGTTTGATTTCGGTTGAGAGTAATATCGCTAAAGCGTGGATTTGTATCTGTTAGCAAGCTGCGAGGATCTAGCCAGTCGTTGTTTGTTCAGCAAACCATGGTTTCACGCCGGGATTTCTCACACTTGGCAACGTTACGACATTTGGACTTCAACTCCCAGAATTCCCCAGCCCACGAACAGCACGGGGGAAGTGGAGGGTTAGAAAAACGCGCAAGCCGAGGTCCAAGCTCCTCCCTTGTCTCCTTTTCTTATTTCTGCACCTCAAACCCCTCTCGAGGCCTTTGTTAAGATTTAAGGGAAAGGTTGCAGAAATGTTTTGAATTAAGGAAAGACACAGTCAGGATAACTTGACTGCATCACGGCGGAGCTAAGATACACAGGATGCAAAATTTCAGGGCTGCAGAGCCTTGCTGTCTCTGTCTGTGAAACAAGAATGTCCCCGGGCACCGTAACGCCACAACAGGGATTTCAAGGGTGTAAAATATGTCAAGGCTGCTCGGAAACTTTGAGAAAGAGTTGCAGAACTTGTGGTGAACGGCAAGAGATAAATATTTTGTTTTGTGAAAGTCCACCTTATGTTTCAAGTTGATTTGTGTGTGGTTTGCCGATCCTTTTCTCATAGCCTTCGATTTGTTTTGCGTGCGGGCGCGTCTCCATCTGAACACACATGACCAAATGCTGAAACAAGCCCCGGGTCAAACGTGTTTCTTAAAAAAAAAAACTTGACCAGTTACCAGAAATTAGCCAGCTGGTTTCACACAAAGTGCTGAGCCCGTCGTGTGGTTTATCTCTGCAGGACAATCGTGCTGTGTGAACTCAACTGCCATCCAACTCTGGTGCCCATGCCTGACACAGGATGTTGGGCAAACTCAGCCAGGTGTGGCTTCTGCAGCGAACCATGATGAAGGGACCCAGAGTACTGCATGATGGGCAAACTGCTCCAGCATCTATGGCTTCAGGTTGGGGGCCGGCTTCTTCTTCTTCCTCTTCTTCCTCTTCCTCTTCTTCTTTTCTTCTCCTTCCTCTTCTTCTTTTCTTCTTCTTCTCTTCATCTTCCTCCTCCTCTTCTTCTTCTTTTCTTCTCCTTCTTCCTCTTCTTCTTTTCTTCTTCTTCTCTTCATCTTCTTCCTCCTCTTCTTTTCTTCTTCTCTTCTTCTTTTGGTAAGTCCTCTCTGTTTCTAATTTGCAATGTTCTGTCTCTCCTCGTCTCCCAAAGACAACACAAACCGCTTCAAAGTTCGCGGCAGATGGGTGAGTCTTTCGAGGGAAAGTTACGCACACCAACACTACTTTGATTGCACATTTATTAGTTACAGAATCGTACCAGTCTGAATACTCTTCTTCCATCTCTCTTTGTCTTTGTGAGAACGAACTACCACAGTCTGAGACACTTTCTCAAATTACACTTCTGCTTTGGACTCAAGTTTCTTTGATCGGATTGTCATTTTGGTCGGGCTCTTCCTTCTGCGTTCCTCAAGATTATTCCTTCTTTGCTCATTGCAAGGTGGGGTTAAATGTCTCATAGGACCAACGCAAGGGATTTTTCATGAGGTTCACCCAGAGTCAGACTTCCCTAAAGAGAGCTTATGCCTTTGGACATCTCAAGAGAAATTTGGCAGATAGTAGTCCTCAATTTATGACTGTAATGGAGCCTGCTGTTACGTGAACCAATTGTTTGCTGTGGTCCGGTTTTGTCGAAAACTGGAAATAAATGTGAGTTTTCAGCAAAAACACTGTAAAGCGCGGTCATGTGACTGCGTGATATCGCACGTGGCCATAAATGCGGACCAGTTGCCAAGTGTTCAAAATGCAATCATGTGCCTGTGGAGGGCGCAGCCGTTGGAACTTCAGAACCAGGTCATAAGTACCCCTGAGGAAGTCTGTTGTAACTTTCAATAGTTGTTAAGCAATTGGCTGTAAGTCAAGGACTACCTGTACAGGAGTGAAGGTTTTCCCAAGAGTGACTTCCCATTCACTGAATGCCCTCCACAAACGGGCAGGGCTGGCACATAGCTTACTGTTGTTTCAGTGCCACCAGGGGCATTTAAGCATTTGCCTCAAATCTGAACCTCTCAAAGCCAAGTTTGGATCATCAGTGCCAGTTGTGTGCAGTAACTGCAAAATGGAAAATAGCTTGTTTTTAACCATCCCAGGAAGCAAGCAGGAAGTTGACTAGGGTAACAAGCATGGGACCCATTATAGGTTATGGGTTGTGCAACCCTTTGATCAGAGATTATATCCGAAAAGGATTCTGCTCTTTCAGGAGTCTGCAAAATTGAAAATATTTGACAGCCTATGTTGAAAAATAATACAGTATTAAAACCCCATAAAACAATTGTGAGAAGCAGTAGCGGCAGTGAAAGCTCCATTTTCATTTTTAACGGAGTAAGCATCAATAAATATAACCATAAAGCCAAAGATCTCCATAATTTTAAAAAATGGGAAGGAGTCTTGAGAAACACCATGCTGTTATATAAACCTGGCTGATAGTTGATGGCAAAGGGGCGACCACACTGACCTTGTTGCACAAACACAATCCATGACTTCTGAAACTACCTTTCCAAAATGCAAACTTGAATCAGTCTGGATTTCTGATGGACGTCATGGTACATTTGTGTTGTTTTCTCAGGATCAGTACGGAAGGCATCAACCACTGTTTTCTCCTAGGATGTTTCTTCGACTTGCTCATTTAGATTATGGCCATGGTCTAAATTCAGCACACTAACCCTGTTAACATTTTGGAAGTCAGCCAGAACATTATGGAAATATGCTACTTCTTTATGGTTCTTTATAACCAGAACATTATGGAAATATGCTGTGCTACTTCTCAGGAAGCACTTCCAATAAATTAGTCTTATCACCTCATTTTAAAGTGGGGCTTTCCAACCTTGGCAAGTTTAAGACATGGGGACTTCCCAACGCTAGCTGCGGAATTCTGGAAGTTGAAATCCCCACGTCTTAAATTTGCCAAGGCTGGGAAATCCTGCTTTAAAGGAATCCTAGCATCTTCATTATGGCTCCACTTCCTAGCTACAGTATAGTCATCCTCCGTAACTCACTGGTGCTGGTCTTTTTATTTTTCAGCCAAATTGGTTATTCTTCGCCTGACTTTGGAATGCACACCTTCAATTGCCTCCTAATTCAATCAGTTAGATCTTTTCTAATTGATTGAGCAAATAAAGACAATAAAGCTTACTGCCATTGCAACCTATAACATTAATCAAAGGTCTGAAGTCAAAATATTCTGTCCCTGGCGGTGTCTTAATTGCTTAGCCATTGAAGTTTGCCCACCGAGAGTTTTAAGCCCACTGAACTTAACAGGATATAAGCGATGCAGACAAGAATTTCATTGTAGAAAATGAAAATTGTCTAAAATCCTTTGAGGTGATTGTGGGGTGGAGGGAGAAGCAGGCAGCCAATTTTAAATGGTTGGATTTCAAGAGACAACTGTTAAGTCAAGGGGACCAAGCGGTTGTGTCTTGATGGGAGAATTTGAACTTTACATTTCTGTTCAACCGAACGGGTTTACTGAGTTTTTTTCTTGGCTGATTCCCTTATCCACACACCACGTTAGGATTCTTTCAAGGACAGAACTTAAATGCAAACATCTTAATTTAAAGAAGTCGCTAAGTTTATTTTTCTGCTCCTAGCTTGTACAAAACACATTCAATTTTTAAAAAGATTCTCTTTGTACAGATATACAAATGCACATTTCTGGAAAAAAAATAAATAGAGGAGAAGCAATTATTACAAAAACATTATATACACATTAAACTTCACAGATCAAGTTTCAGGATCACTTTATAAGTTGGCACAGGTCACAGTTAAGTTTCTAAAAATTCAGTTCTTAAAGAACAAAGACAAATGTCATCTACAAAGGAAAAAAATGAAGACTTTGGTTGAAACCACTAGTCCATATATCTCAGAAACTAACAGTAGAAAAGTGTCCAGAGAAATCTAGCTTTAAACATAGGCATCTTTCTTTTTTTCTGAGGGAGCTGAGGCTGTCTGTGGATCATTTTAATCTGCTCAGTATAAAATCTTGATTTCTCAAGTGCCTTCTGTGGGAATTTTGCAAAGTTTGTAAAGACAAACAACTTCATTAATTACAAAGGGAGGCAGAACTTATTTTGACACAGCAAGACATCTTAATGTATGTTTAAGAATTCCCACCATAGTGAAACCCATTTCATTTTATCCCTGCAGATGGGTATTTATTTAAAAGAAAGCCAACCCTCAGTAGTTCCTTCTTCAAAAGCGTAACAGACTCTGAAATGGTAGATAATTCAATGACATCTTGGCCATTTCTTGTGATTTGAATAGACAATTACATCAACTGCAGATCCATCCAGAGAATTAAGACACCCATAGCTCATAGCAGATGAGACTCTGGAACAGCAAATCATACAGAGATGCAGTAGACTTATCACTCAACTTTGTATTAATTTCTCACAGCTCTCTAAAATAATTTCCTCGTGACTTACCATTTTACAGAATGGAATCCCCGATACTAAGAGGAAATTATTCTCTCCCCCCCAAAAAAAGGATGTTTTCAACAAGTGAAAACCCCAAGGACAATCCAAAGGAAAACATTCTTATTTTTCTCTTGGGGAAAATTCAAGAGAAAAATATGACCTGGCTTGGGGGAAGGAAGAAAATGAAGACTGAACTTATCCAAGAATCATGGCATGTTGACTGATTAGAGGTTGTGGGGTGGGGAAGAGTGAGTAATACAACCAATACATGCATATCTAAAAAGATGTCATGGAATCCTGAATGGAAGAATTCCAAATGGTAGATTTCTTATTCAACCAGACGTTTTTGGAAAGATACTCAAAAGTATTCTTTGCTGCCATTTGTTTTAAAAAAAGATTGATTGGGAGGCAGATGAAACATTTTCCTGAAGTTATTCCTTCCTTGGGAATAGAATTATTCTCTTATATTACTTGAATGCAATGTTTTGGTCAGGTGCTTGTGAGGAATCTAAGAATTGTAACGCTGAAAGAGAAAAATATCACCATCTTTTCCTCCCCTAGTACATGAAGAAGTTAGGGCTGTGCATGGCTTGAACATTATTTGGAAGAAGTGTTTCCAATCTCATACAAATGGAACACCTCTGCTATTTATTATAGCAATCCAATTTTCTTCTGGTTTCCATGAAAACCTGGCAGGGGGGAGAGGGACACCCCACTTGGAAAGTTGCATGAACTTTAATCAGTGGACTTCTTAAAACAGTAGCTTTTCTTCTCCAAGACTGTATAAAAGATGGAAAGAAGTTAGACTATCTTAATAAAGAGCATTAAAGCATTAATGAATAGTTGCACTAATGTGAAGTTGGAAACACTTGTGAGTCATTTTCAAATATGCCCAGCCCAAGAAGGTATCTAAGACAAAAGTAAACAATTTAAGCACTTTCATGATTCAAGTGCCAAAATGTGGCATGCACCTCCATAAATTATTTCCATGGAGTGCAAAATCATGGGCAAATTTCAGGATTATTTGCTCTGCTTCTTGATCATTTTACTAAAACCTTGTCGTCTACCATCCAGAGATAAGAACAAGATAAACACTTGAAATTAAAGAACACAATATTCACAACCACAGTTTATGCTTTTATGCTGTTTCCTGTGCAGAAGAACTAAACTGAGCCCATCAGCCTTTCACATGAACTACATTCTTGGCTCTCCTAAGCTTTCTTCATTTCAATAGCCTCATTTAGCTGGTAAAAAAAGAATCATATTGTGAAACATTTGGTAGCTAACCCCCCTCAATTCATTATCTACTAGCAGATCCCAATTTATCTTTTATCTGAGGGGCACGCAGTTATCTGAAAAAAAAACTTTTCAATTTCAAACACGCCCTCCATATTTTTAAAAAAGCGCAGTATTTCAAAATAGATTATATTGCTTATTGCTTAGATTCTTCATTAGCATTAAACCTTCAGACAGTAATACACTGAGGATTAGTACACATTGTCCAACCCACAAAAATATCAATAGAAGGGACTATCTGTAAATCAGGATTGAACTGTGGAGACCTTGGTGCTCTCTGAGCTTGGTTATTTGCTTGCAGACATTTCATTATCCAACTAGGTAATACCATCAGTGCTTGCCATGTACAGCACTTCTGTACATAAACCACAGGGCACAGTATTTTTGGACAGCACCATTTCACATCCAGATAAGGAACAGACAACAGTTGGACCATTCTGTGCACTGGCTTCTTCACTTCTCAAATATTCCTCCCTTCTCTTCTCTTCCTTTTATGCTAGGTTATCGATCAATGAGCAGATTGATTTAAGTTGAACCAGAGGTATCGACTGCTACTAGAAATGCTGCTCATTGAAGAATTTCAAATTAGAGCTATACAGATCTCAAAATTAATTTGGAAGAACATAGAGATGCTGTGCGCACGTGCACAGCCTCTCCTTGCTGTTCCCCACAGACTTTTTTAAAGCCTTTTACATAACCCCCCCGAAAGATGCAGCTGCTTTAAGGAGTCGATTCATTCAAATTTTTGTGAATCCTAAAGCAGCAGCAGCACCTTTTAAGAGACTTGCCCAGAACCTGAAAAAAAATCATTGCTTTAATGATAAGCAGAGGGATATGCCTCTTCCCCAATCATTTCCGAAGTGCACACTGAATGCTCGGTTTCTCGACCATGGCAACATTCAAATGGCGAATTCTGGGAGCTGAAATCCACACGTCTTAACTGTGCCAAGGTTGAGAAACATGCTCTGTCTCCTATGATTTGATCTGTCTGCATTCACATCCCTCGAAGTGTGGCAATAATGTGCAATCTATTTTGACTGAGACTGTAAAGTAGGAGAGGCACAGACAGGAGACGACCCAAACGTTGATGAAGGCAAGATGGCACAGGCACAAACCAGGAAGGCTCTCCGAAAGGAGGCCAGCTTAGTCAACAGATGGGCATACCTCCTCCTAATAAATTATTATTTAAAAAATAGAAGCCATAAATATACATCATCCTCTGAGCTATCATCCACATGGGGATCAGTCTTCGCAACCCCACGTAGCCATCTTTGAACTGCAAGCTCTTGCAAGTGCTGACAAGTGAGGGAGCCAGAAGAAAAAGTCTGCAGAAACTTGTTTCTTCGCAGCAAATGCCTTTTCCAGCTGGGTTGGTCCCTGCTGAACCTACGAGGCTTCTCAAGGAGGGCATTTCAAAGCCGGTTTGATCCTGGCCTAAGTAAGGAAGAGAACAAACAAAGACGAAGATTTAAGAGGCTCAGATACGGGCCTGATGTGCTTCGACAATAATTTAAGATGGACTGGCCCAAGAGAGAAACAAGAAGGAAAAAATCCACCCTCTGAAGATCTGTGGAGGGAGGCCAGGTTCCTGTCCCAGGCAATTTATGGGATGCACAATATGACTAATGGGTACCGAACCACAAATGGTAATGCTCATGAAAAACCACGGATGGAGGTTTCCAGGCTTCACCGAGTTAAATTTGCTTTGCTGGGGGAAGCGATGGGTAAAATGCCCGAGGGACGGTCGAGAGTTCTCTTCGGGCAGCATTCCCCAACCTTGGCGGCTTTAAGATGGGTGGACTTCAACTCCCAGAATTCCCCAGCCAGCAAGAATTCTGGGAGTTGAAGTCCACCCATCTTAAAGCCGCCAAGGTTGGGAAACGCCGTCTTGGAGCAAACGTGAAGAAGCACCTCATGTCACTGTGGCGTTCGGAAACCAAAGCGGCACCTTCCCCGGGCATTCAACACCGATTCACAGATGACATGAAATGCAACTTAGAAGGAGCCGTATTGACGTTGCCTCAGATGACCTAATTTTTTTTTAATTCCATGGACCCGAATTTCAGAATGCTGCAGGTTAGGGCAATGGTGACCTTGGACTCAGGAGGTCTCAAGACTAAATCCCTGCAGCCTCCAATCAAACAGGAGACAAATTCCAGGCAACCCACAGAGAAGTGAGCAATGTCAAGGCGGCGTCCCTGTGATCCAAACCTTGCCCTTTTATTTTTACCTACAGAGCTTTGCCTCCCTGCAGCCATCACGTTGACTTTTCTGACCATCTTTGCAGATGTCCCTGCTCCCCGTTCCCACTTAGTAATTTTCAGATGTCTACAGAGTAATCCCAGAATGCCCCAGTTGGATACGGGATTGGATTGGATTCCGGTCTCCTCCTTCTCCATCACCAGCACAATCTCTCCTCTTCCTTCCCTACCACCCCTACCTCTCCTCCTTTTCTTCTTCCACCATCACCATTTCTCCTTCTCCTTCCTGCATTCTTTGCATTTTTGTGGCGTTAGGAGGTTTAAGGGGCACACTGAGTAGTCTAAGCTTTGGATACTCATTGCATCCTTCCAAGCCTTCCTAAATTAGATAGTTTCCTACTTTTGTAGTATTAAGGGATAAGCCTGCCCAGTGGAAAGAGATCTGGGAAACAATTATCTTCTCTGGAAGACCATCAGATAATCCCTCGCACTACCCTCTACGGCAAGCAATTAAATTCTAACCAAGACTTACATTGTTTTGTTCCATTTTTGCCATCCTTCTCGGCATTTTACAAACCAGAGATCTTGGCCAGGAGATATGTTGGTCTTCGCGGGGTCTTCTCCACAAAATACAAGCCTGAAACAAAACGAAAAAGGCATTTTGAGCCATACAGAAGGGAAGGACTTAAACTGAAAGCACTGCCCTAAGCCGTCTGTTCAACTTTTACAACTTTTCTTTGACAATTCCCCGGTCAGCATTTTTCAGTCTCGGCAACTTCTTGAGGTGTGGACTTCATCTCCCCGAATTCCCCAGCTAGCACATGGCTGGGGAATTCTGGGGGTTGAAGTCCAAACACTTGGAAGTTGCTGAGGTTGAGACACATTGTCCGAGAGATAGGACTTTGCGACATCTTTCCTTAGGGGGTCTGGCCTGGCACCAACTTTGTTATCACTCCCATTCCAGGCAAGATTTTTTATTCCCCTAAATATTATATTTAATACCTTACTTTTTTGTTCCATCAGAATGTCCACCAACCATGCTTTTTATTTCTTTTAATGTGTTATCGGTGTTGCTGTCTCAACGTTTCCAGACTGATTTCAGACCCAGGTTAAGCTCTCCTGAGAAGGACCATTTTGAAGGACAGCATATACACTTCTACAAACACAAATTCATGAATGTTTTTTTAAGAAATGATGCACACATTTCTGTCTCTCTCTGCCCAGCAGAAACCAGAAAATGAAACCATGTCTTGTTCTCAGCCGGTCCCTGATTATATTCTCCAAACCTCGGGACCGTTTGCTGCGAAGCGAGCTGTGACAACAATAAACAGACGTGCAACATGGTTCTTAGCCATGAAGCAGAGATGAACCTCTTTACTTATCTTTAGATGTGAATCCTGCCTTTTCATTCAGGAGCTCATGACAGCATGTCCAGCAGCAATCCTGGAAGGAGACTGGACCGGGAGTGTGTGATTGGCCCAACCAATGAGCCTTCATGCGTAAAAGAGGACTAGGACCTGCATCTCCTCACTCCTAAGCCAACATCTTCACCACCAGACCACTCAGGCTCCGGACCTCAGAGAGAGGAACTGGCTCAATATCAGCAGGGTGCTTCTGTGGCTGATGGGGGGTCTAGCACCAGGGTCTCTCAGCTCTTACTCTAGCACCACGACCACACATCACTGTGGCGCTTGGGCTGAGAAGGAGGCCCAAAGTCCCTCAGGAGCATCCATGGAATGAGTCTAGGTCTCCCTAGATTCCAGCACCAGATTCCCAGTGCGGCACTTTCACCATCAGACCACACTGACTCTGGAGCCTCGAGAGAGAGTGGTTCAAAGCCAGAAACCAGCAGCAAGGTCTTCTTGCTCTTCATCCAACACCTCAACTGCTACTTCGTACTGTGTCTTTCTACACAGAGTGGTGGTTCTTCTGAACGTCCGGTTTTGCAAGCTGAAGGAGACGGTGCTTGCTGCAGAGCCTTTGAGGACTGTCTCCCCAGATACTGTGGGGGTTCAAGACCTGAACTTGCCCCAGCTTAATGAAGTAGCTCCTACGTGCATGGAATGTGTTCCTGAATGAGGATCGCTTGACTATCTGCACATAAAGATGATTCAGTAGCAGCAGACTGCACCCTTCTGATTTGTTGACCATCATTTCACTCCAGAAAACATCAGATAAAAATACCTCCTGAGTAGATAAAGCCAAGCACATAAAGAGAGCTGTTCTCTGTGTCATCCATATGGATATTTTCTACCAGCAGTTCTTTCAAATCTATTGTCGTGAAGAACGCTAAAGATTTCTCTTGCACTGGGGACTGGTTTAAATTATATTGAGGGAAGACAGGAGACGACCAGACTGTTTCCTTAAATTAATTTTCCAGCTTGCAAAAGGCTTTTCTACTGCACTCTTGAGTTAATTTATAAAGATGCTGGTTAGATTTAAGGTATTATTCAGGCCTCTTGTTTAGTAACTGATGTCTTGCTTCTAAAAGTAATTTTAATGCAGAACCTGAACATAAAACTAGATTGAATTACTCCAGATTAAGTATTCAAAAATAAATAGCAGCTGGCATGAATTCACTGCTTTTTTTCCTACGTCACTGGCCTACCTCCCCTTTCAAATCCCATTCTTTGCACTTTATTTCACCTGATTTTCATTTTTTTAAAAAAGCTTGCTTTAATTTTTGAAAAAGGGAATACAGAACAAGAAACAGGTGGTCCTCACTTACAACCAAAACTAAGACCAGAATTTCCATTGCTCAGCAAGGTGGCTGATAAGTGAGTCACATTCAACTTTTGTGACCTTTTTGCATAGTTAAAAGAAGCATTGAAATTGTTAAGTGAAACACACAGTCATTAAGCGAATCCATCTTCCCTCATTGCCTTTGCTGGTCAGAAGCTGGCTGAGAAGGTCGCAGATGGAGATCACGTGACCCCAAGATGCTGCGAATGTTATAAATATATGCCAGTTGCCAAGTGCCCGAATTTTGATCCGATAGGCTACTGGCTGCAATTCCAAATAAACCTGAAGACTCTTGGTTGTCAGAATGCCTCTTGTTCTGACTGTTGCGATGTTTTGGAACAGTGCTGCAGAAATGGGCTTAAGAAGTCATGGCTTGACAAAGCACGTGTGTTCCCATGCACATACGCACACATGCATTTCTGAGCTCAAACCCAGCATAGGAATGGCCCTTTAGTTATTTTCAGCTGCAGGTGCAACACGTCCAGCCAGCCTGACCAGCAGAAATAGATTATGGGACTGAATGAACCATTGAGAGGGCCACGCGCTCCCCGTAGGCGATGCTTTAGTAAGCACTTACTTCTGTTGAGTTTCTCCAGATTTCACACGGATCCTCCTGATTTGCAGTTCTTTGGACGACGTGTCAGGCTTCGACCAGTAATTTTTCATTTGGCTCCAAAAGTTGTACCAGGACTGAGTTGTGCTTTCCCAAGTGAGCTTGATCCTTAGAATATCACCCACGTCTTCTTCTGTGTAGACGAGGAAGGTGTTTGTGTAGTTCAGGCCCATCCGATCAGACCTGAAAGTCAAGCAGAAGTCGAAAGCCCGTTCACAAAGAGCAGAGGCAGCAATCCACCAGCTCCGTTTTGCTCAGCCTTGCTCCAAACGAAAGACCGCAGCTCAAGGCCCCGGGTTCAAGAGTCAACGTGATGGGACAGATCAAACCTCCAAGCTGGAAGTTCCCAACCCTTGTTTCAAGCTATGGGCACAGGATCATGAAGACGCGGAGAACTTCTCTGGACCATTCTCCTCTTTAAAACAGGGAGTCGACCATCTCCTCCTAGGACAGAGTCAGAGGAGCAAAGGGCGGAAGTGGACTTCCTAAAAAACAAAACAAAACTCAACTTTTAAGAGAAAAGGCCGATACCCCAAATTTTCCACTTACACTTCCAGAGGTAGAGGTCGGGAGTCCCCACCGGTTCCATGGAATGTCACAGAAAAAGCTGGTTCGGTGTCTCCCAGACTCTTATAGCTGAAGACGTGGATCTTCATTTGATAGTGGAAAACTGAGGAGAGACGGGGGAGTCACTTCACGCAGAGCCAGAATTCAGGTTGCACATCTTTGGTCACGTCAACAGACACGGCTTGCAAGGGGAGAGTTACGTGGCAGGAGATCTGATTGCCACGTGCGCTGTTGGGACCCCACAACTAGAAGTCTACGGAGAAGAACCAAAGAAGCAGGAGGCGACGGGCTTCTCGCTGCAAGGGCGTCTTCCTTGGGTCTCCTGCAAAAACTCAGCTCTCACACACCAGGAAATTAACGGTAGCAGAGGCTGGGTGCTCCCAGTGAGGGATTTGTGTCTTTTGCCTGCAAAGGCAGCAACAGGTAGTCCTTGACTTACGACCAGTTGCTTAGTGGCCGTTCGAAGTAACGACAGACCTGAAAAAGGGATCGGGTTCCAAGTTCCAATGTTTGCCCCACCCTACGGTCGCATGGGCTCCTTTGGGTCACTTGGCTACTGGCCCACACAGTCACAATAATTTGTAATACCCCACTATCATTTATTTCTGGTTTCCGGCAAAAATTGCCCCATAGGAAACCAATGGGTTCACTTAACAACTGCAGCATTCACTTAACGACCATGGCATTTGCTTCATGACCACTGTGCTCACTTAACCACAGCAAAAAAGGTCATAACGCTGGGCACAGTCACATGGTGGCCTGCTTTAGGATCGTCACGGCTTACAACTGAAACTGAGGGCTCAATTACAGTCATAAGTCGAGGACCACCTGTACTTGCAACAAAGCAGTGGATCTTCCAGAATTCTATATCAAAGCAGATTCAGAGTTCCTTTCATGGGACGCTGAAATATTGCAAGCAAACCTATCTTCTTTTGAGCAAGGGACCCTATTTCCTACATCCAGGATTTGATGAAAATTTCACAAAGAATCTTCAACCCAAAAATGGAAGTTGAGAAAGCTAGAATTGAAAAGATATTCATCGATGTGCGAGTGTGTATCTTATAAACACTTAATACTCGTAACATCTCTATGTTTAGTTTTATTCCAGAATCAAGTCTTCAAACAATAAATCACAGCTATTTCTTCCATCCAAAACTCAGTCCTTCAAAAGAACTATGTAATTGTTCTCATCTGTAATGCTATACAGATAGTCCTCACTTAACAACTGCCTTGTTTAGCGACCATTAAAAGTGAGGACAGTGCTGAAAATGTAACTTTACTCCTCACAGTTATGACCATTTCCCTGGTCACATAATGATCATTTGTGCGCTTCGCAGCTAGTTTCCAACAGAGTTGACGGAGAAGGCAACAGTTAAATTGCAAGTCATGGGCCCGTGATGTTTCACTTAATGACCACATCAATTAATGACAGAGTTGCAGGTTCCAACTGCGGTCATTAAACAATAACTACCTCTCTGAGGAAGACGGGCGGTTTAAAAAGTGAAAATAAATACATACTGTACATACCTACAGTACATAAAATAAAGCACCTTTGAGAGTTTTTCAACTTTCTTAAAATTCTTCTTTCAGAAGGAACCAGTAGATTGGCTATTATCTGAACATTTGGAGCTGTTTTCAGTCACTAACCTGAAGATTGATGCCAGGTGAGCGACCGCTGGGCCTAGGCGAGCAAGGATGCGCAAGGGCGCAGCCCATAGGGCTGATCATATTGAGACTTCCAAGCATTTTCCAGCCATCAGAGCCAGCTCGACGTACTGCTTTAGGCATCGAGCTAGAAACCGGGAGACGGGGAGTTCTGGTCCTGCCTTAGGGCCGAGAGCCGGCTGGGTGACCTGGCGCCAGTCCCACCCTCCCCACCCGAGGAAGCAGGCAACGGCCCGCCACTTCCAAAACCTTGCCCAGAGCACTGCAGTTGCCGGGAGTCAACCATGACTTGGCGGCGCAGCGCAACAATCGGATGCGACTGCGGGGACCTCAGGCGTGGGTTCTCAGACGCCGGCCCTCAACTCCCCTCCTCCTCCACCAGCGTGGCCAGAAACGGTGGGAGCTGTGGTCCGACCACGTCGAGGAACCCACGCCAGGGTGCCTCCCTCTTCCGGAAGGAGAACAAGGAGCAGCTGCGGGCGCCTCACCCTTGAAAGGCATCCCGGCCCTCGTCTTCAGGTACATTTTGCTGTTCCGCCTGCTGCGCATCTTCTTGGTGTTGTACCCGATGCTGTTGCACCGATTCTTTCGGCAGCTCAAGCAGATGCCCTTGTTGAAGCGTCCCGAGTCGGTGCACTGGAAGGCGAAACTCTGCTTGTCCTTGTTCACGAGGGAGTCCACGAAGAGGTGCACCGAGCGTTCATGCTCACACTTCACAAGGTCTCCGATCTCTAGGCGGGGAGACGGACCACAGGCAGTCATTGCAATGCACACCCGCCCGCTTGGCATTCATTCTCCGGCTCCACAAAAACGGCAGACAATCCACATGTGCAGCAAGACGGCTTTTAGAGCTCAGCGTGAACACAAGCTGAACTTGGCCAAACCCAGACAAGCCGGTAGCCACGAATGTGGCAGCGCAGCCCAGAGGACGCGCACGTCATTTAAATAACAGGCCCAGTTGGAAGCGTGGCACAGACTTTCATAAAAAAGTTCGTGAATTAAAAAACGCTGCGTTTTAAATAGGGAGGCCTGAGTTTTCCGGGGGATTGCCAGGGACCCCAAGGCCTCAGATTCATGAGCCAAGCGGCCCCAGGGGCATGCTTGCCTTTCATGCTGCCATGCGCGAGAACCCCAAGAGAGGGGTCCTGAAGTTTAAATCACCGCTTTGCACTTGTAAAGTGCCCTCTGGAGTCCTTCCAGAGGATGCTCAAACTGAAACCCTTCAACACAGCCCTTCCCAGCCTGGCTCCGTCCAGATTTTGGGGCTACCAGTCCCATCATGCTTCCCAGGAATGGGGCTTTTGATCATACTGCCCAGTGGTTACGGGAACCAAACTGAGCAGCAGCAGTCAAGTGGTGGGCTCAAAATCAGCAAGGTGATACAGAGACA
Organism: Acrochordus granulatus; assembly: GCA_032468055.1. Taxonomy (NCBI): domain Eukaryota; kingdom Metazoa; phylum Chordata; class Lepidosauria; order Squamata; family Acrochordidae; genus Acrochordus; species Acrochordus granulatus. The sequence goes on along the minus strand of JANHZU010006951.1, from coordinate 34,902 downwards.
GACACGAGTCAGTTCTGATGCCTCCCTCTTGGAATATGTTTCTTCTGAGAACCCAGGCCCCCCCAAATGTTTTAAGAAGGTTTTATTCATATTTCATAGTGCATTATCCTGCTCTAATGCTCACAAGAATCCTGTGTGGAACGAAAGGCCAAAAGTGTAGAAGTTGTATTGAATTTTGTCTTGGAGACTGTTCGAAACGCTCCCTCGGTAGTTCTCTACAGACAACACGGTTCTTCAAGTCAGGAAAATACAGTACCTGCCCATAAGCTTGTTGAGTGTTAACTTAGGTTGGTGAACACCAATCTATGTTAGTGAACACAATTATATTTTTTGCATGCTGTACAACCCCCCACCCGCCTGATTAATTCTCGATGTGTTGTCTTCTGCAAGGAGTGGTGTTTAAAGGAGAGCCATTAAGCACAACTTGTTCTGGTGAAAAATCATCAAAATGAGGACTACAGAAGTAAGTAGCTGCTTTGAAATCTGTATTTTTTCATCCAAGTTATAAAACCTAGAGAATCACCAAAACAATGAGGAGGCGGACTTCCAAATTTTGAGAAGCCGCTCACTCGTATTTCAAACAGGATGAACCTTTCTCATCCTAAATTAAAGAATCTGTTCTAAATAATGCAATGGCAACTGAAGTTATATTGAGAAATGCAGTGGTTTTGGAATGGGAGGAGAAAAACCTTCCCCCAAAAATATCCCCTTTGAGCTGGATGCCCTTTCTTGAAAATAAAAGGTTAGAAAATGTGGTCTTGCTTGCTATTCTTGGAGAACCGAAGTCCTCTGGAAAATAGTTTGATATCCCTCTTGAGAGTGGATACTTAAAATATAAGTGCTCAGAAAATGTTTTACCTTAACTTTTCCTCCTCTCTTCCCCTTTTCATTCATTTCATGTATGTACTGCCACGCTCCATGTAGATTCATGGCAACATATAGCATAATAAATATTATATTTATTAATATATAGATGAGCAAAAGTGGCATTTATGTCCCCTTTAATACTGCTGATGTAATACTAAAAACTTTACTAGTCAAAAGACTTCAGCTGAAGCTTAAATTCAGGAGCCACCCTTCCGCAGGGAGTTCTTGAGTTACAACCAGAATTGAACCTGACTGGTCATACAGAGGGTCTTCGTGTGACCGAACCCAATTTTATGACCTTTTTTTGCAACAATCGTGAAGTGAATGCCCCCGCCATTAAACAAACTTGTTGTTTGCTGTGGGACGGTCTTTGCTGGAAATCAGAAGTCAAGGCCAGTTGCTGGCAAAACCATCGTAAATCGCTGTCATGTGACCACAGTGCAAACTGCCATAAATGGGGGCCAGTTGCTAGCACTCAAAATTGGCCACATGACTGCAGGGGAGGGACACGGGAACTTCAAAATCAGGTCATACGTCCCTTTTGGGGGGAGTCTGTTGTAACTTTGAACGGTCACTAAGCAACCAGTCGTAAGCTGAGGACTACTTGTACTGGAACTGGGTCAATCAGTTTAATGTTGTTCCTAGAGACTTGTTAAAATAAATGGATATTTATTTTTCTACTGCTGCTTTTTAATAAAGTCCTTTTTAAAAAGCAGCAGTAGAAATTAATTTTTATTAGATGTTTAAGGCCGTATACACTCAATAGACAAGCTCACTTTTTCCTCTTTTGCCTAGGTAACCTGGTTGTCTGGAAACCCGATAACATAATTCACTCAAGAATCTGGGTTTGTCTGTAAATGCCCATCTTGACATGTTCTGGGCTTTCCTTCCCACCTTGTTCAAGCAAAGCTAGAAAAGTGTGAATTTTGGATTTAGTGTAAATTCATGCAAACGGCCAATTCTCCTAACCCAGACTAAATCTGGGTTTAGGAGAATTGTGTGAACCCTGAAAAAGGGTTAAACATGTTGTGTGAATATAACCAATTAGCTCTCTTAGCTTAGTCTACCTCATAGGGTTATTAGGAGAATAAAGGAGGCAGCCCATACTTTAAACCAGTATATCCAACCTTGGCAACTTTAAGATCTGTGGACTTCAACTCCCAAAATTCTGGAAGCTGAAGTGTACACACCTTAAAATTGCCAAGGTTGGACAGCCCTGCTTTAAGCCAAGTTGGGGGACAGACATAAAATATCTCTGCTGTAAACTGGCTAATGCAGCTAAGCCTCATATGTCTTGTCTGAAACCATCTGTTGAATATTCCAAAGCAGGATAAACATTTGTACAATGACTGTTTTACTGAAACACTTGTTTGGTATTGGCTGTTCCACCACCTTCTTCCGAGAAATGCTGCTCATCTCCAAGGAAATTCCCATTTTTCCCTTGGAAATGATGCCAACATGCCATTCCTGCCCTCTATGAAGCTCCGACCCACCAACATTCCTTGATAGACCAAGCAGAAGACTCGACTCACCCCCAAAAGCGAGCGTTCCCAAGATATCAGTAAGGCCACATCCTGGCTGGATGTCTCCTCCATTGGGGTAAATGTCGATGTGACCCACAGGCATCTGGATCCCAATGCTGATGCCCAATGTTTCTCTTGTGTACGTGTGCAAAACATCCACAAAATCAGCATCGTCGGGAGAGAGACGTCTGTTTGGATGGGCTCCCTCAAACAACGGGCCAGCTGGATCCAAACCTGGAATATCCAAGGCATGTGGTTAGCCCTTCACCACAATGGAAAGTCATCATTCGTCCAGACCAGGGTGTGCAACCTGGGCAACTTTTAAGATGTGTAGATTTCAACTCCCAGAATTCCTCAGCCAGCCATGGTTTACCACATTGGTTTATTATTCCTTACAGAAGAATGGTTAGTCTAGGCCAGTACTGGGGACAAACTTCATGCTGGGGCCAAAATTCTTGACTTCTTTTCTGTGGTGTTTGTTGGTTTGTTTGTTTCAAATCATTTGGGCAGCTCCTTTCCTCACTTTACTAAATTTGCAGTAAGCCTGTTCTTTACACACGCTTCTCTTTAGTCGCTGCTGAAAAATAACAGGAAATTTGAATTTTTATCCTGTATTTTTCTTGCATGCTCAGAATGATTTGAGGACTGCAACCACAGACCAGTGAGGTGACTTGGGCTGAGAGTGACTGGGCACAGCCAGGTGGCAACTTTAATGGGCATTGTGGAGGAGACAGAAAAATGTGCCCCAGTGGCTGAGCTTTGAGAAGAAGCAGTGCTACTCTCATAGCTTTAATGTGGGGTAATTTCAGGAAAGTGATTGGTAGACCCCCCAAAGTATGTGCAGAGCTTATGGTCCACCTCCCTTGATAAATCTGATCTGCTGATAGAGCTTTCATTTGGCCAAAAAAAAGCTATTTCTTGCAAACTCCGGTTTGTTATCTAACAGGACTTGTAGCCAAGATGGGAAATCTCAGAAAGGAAAAAAAGAAAATGATAGCTTTTCATTTATAAAGAAAGGCAGCTTTCATGCATTTTTCCTTCAGAAGAACGGCATATTTTCTGCAATTCTAAGACCCACAAAAAGGGGATTGAGAATCCATGAGAGGTTGTCTGGTTTAGGAGAGTCCTCCATGATATGTAAAGTTTGGAGAAAAAATTCTTCGCAAAATCAGGTTCTGGGTGCTTGCATGCAAGCCAAAGGACATATACGTAGTCAGACACACATGCAAGACACAGCTGGGAAGAAGAGTTTCACCGATGACCCCTTCCCGAGAAAGTTTTTTTTACACGTCAAATAAGGTCAAGGGGAGACTGAGGAGCGGAAATTTGCTGCTAAGGCCGATGAAAGCTTTTTTCTTCACCTTTCTCCTGTGTAATGAAGGAGTCAGAGCACTGCATGTGGGAAAAATGATGACATGGCAGAGAGACAGAAGTGAGGGCAGAGACTGAAATGAGATGCAGTCCTGTCTTCTGGCTTTGGCTCCATCCACCACGAACCACAACCCAGCCTTGACCAAGTGCAGCTCTACAATTACCCCCGAGGGCATTCAACTGGCACAGAGGGCAGAGAGCAAGATTGGGAGATTGGGTTGCCCAAGGCTATTTTGAGCAGGATGGGCCTGACTGATTACCTGAAGATGCACAGCAACATCAGGAATGACGAGGTCTCTCACGCTACAAAGCCCCCTCTTGCACTAAATGGGACATCCGGCAGCTGCAGGAGACAAACCACCACAATATTTTTGGAAACCAGGAGAAAGCAGCGAGGTGACCAGCTTACCTGTAATTCTTCCGATAGTCCCCTGCGCATAGTTTCCGGTGTAGCCAGCAATGTGAGCCCCGAGACTGTAGCCAATCAGATGAACATTCTGGAGTTGTAAGTTCTTCTCCTACAACAATTAACAGGATGAATGAGTCCCTTATGCTGGTGAAAAGCTATTCTGTAAAAAAAGCAGGATGCAAAGGAGAGAAGGGCACAAAGGAAGACCTGGAGAAGTTGCACCGATAATCATCCCTGGAATCTATTCCTGTAAAAAATGATCATCTGACGAAACTTGCAATGGCAGCTGTTTCCAAGGCAGGGAAGTCTGTCTCATCCCCAAGATTTCAAATGGTTTTCTGTCTGAAATTCCGAGATTGGATGCGGCAATGAAAGTCCCTCACCTTTTGTTTCTCAACCTTGGCAACTTTGAGAAGCGACTGCTTCATGTGCTCACGCATCTTGGATGCAACCAAAGTGCTCCTAAAGTTAATTAAAAACTATTATGCAGCTGTTCTGTTTTTCCCTCTTAAAAATAAGGTGGAAGTAAGAAGACGAAGGAGGGGGGGATTAAGAGAAGAAAGAAAGAAAAATCAGTAGAATTTAAAAGGAACTAAAGGTTTTAATTACAGGAGAATTACAAAAATTAGCAGCTGCAGAATGATGTAAAATACTGTAACATTAGAAATACTGAAGGACACTTGAAAAATGTTATCAGAAGTGATTAGCAATGATCTGAATAGTGATGTTTGCTTCTATAGATACTATGTCCAAAGGATGTTTTGGAAGAAATGGCAGAAGCACAGCAAGTTTTATCTGACAAGACAGAGATGGAGTTGGCACTGTAAGTGGATTTCCAAAATAACAGGCTGCAAGAATGATATGGAAAAAGATGTCTCATTAAACACAGAAAAGACATCTGATGCTTTAAAAATCAAAAGGGAATTACAAATAATAAGCCAAGAGAGTGACTTG
>JANHZU010006951.1:19494-29678 GCA_032468055.1 Acrochordus granulatus | reverse complement strand
CTTCCTTCCTTCCTTCCTTCCTTCCTTCCCTCCCTCCCTCCCTATGCTTTCTTCTGCACCTTATCTTCTTTCTTTCCACTCTTTTTCTTTTTTTTAGCGTCTATTAATTTTTACCATTGCAATTATCTTTCATAACATTATTTAAGAAAAAAAAAAGAAAAGAAATAGGCAAGACAATTCTCCAAGTAAAGATTAAAAGGTCAAAGAAGATATTCAGAACTGTTCTGCCAGTACAGACCTTTCTAGACTGCACCATGTAACTTGCAGATGGAAATAATCTCAAGCTAGAACTTCCCTCCGAGAAAGAAAACCCAATCTTCAAGTGCATTTAGAAAAATTAATTTTAGTTTATGTCCAGTTAGCCTCCCCACCATTCAAATGGGCACTCCTGCCTGAAACTACGAACTATTCCGGGCTGCAAAGGGCTGCGGGAAGGAACAATTCGGAAATCATATTTCTAAAGTCAAAGAAGGCCTAACTCCATAAAACAACTTGGAAGAATAAGCTTATCCAATGGGAGGGCGATGAATTAAAGACAGAAGTTGACTAATCAGCTGTGACAGAGAGAGAGAGAAAACAAATCTGGATCAAGGCACAGCTGCTGGCTGCAAGAGGCGAGAGCTGCCTACTCAGATCAGCAACATCAACATGCGCATAAAATAGAGGCAAGAATGTCGCTTCTTCCCCTTTTGGCTGGGATCGAGTGCAGAGAGGCGAGTATTTAAGATCTGTGAGACGGTGTTTTTCCTCCTCGCAGGTTTCCCCAAGCTTCACATTTCTAAATGACAGCAGGGACCTAAGTAGATTAAGGAACAGATAAGTTAAGGGATGATTAAGCAATTAAGGGATTAACCGAGCAGATCGAAGCAAGAGACCTGAGACAGACTGGCAGATGTAAAAGGATGCAACTTCTATGATTGTGTCCCTGAGATATCCGGCATGTAATCAGCCCCAATTACTTCCTCTCTTCACCTTTCTGGCACTCAGACAGCTTCAGCTAAGTCTTGCATCAGCAAATTTAGGGTTTCCAAGCCAACAACTCGATGCAAAGTTGGGCTGTCACTTTCTCCTGCCACTGGCACAGTGAAATGTTTGTTTGCTTGCACAATCTACCTGTAACCAGCCCAGCAGCTCCGCAAGTTCTTTTCCGACCACCCTGGTACTGTTGACAGCGATGGTGTAGAGCTGTTGGGCAAGAGCCAGCCAGTTCACCACAACCACGTTGGCCTCCTTCTCACGTTCCTGTAGAGCTGAGACCAGGGTGTCCAACCATCCTTCGTACATGCCGCCCATCTGGAAGGATGAAGAATCAGGATATGGTTCCATTCTAGTACTAGGACTGTAAGCAGGGCTTGAAATCTCAATAAAGAAGTGGTTTAGCAAAATGGATTGGCTCTTTGGTCCTGTCCACTGCGAACATGCAGCCTGCAACATTTATACCCTAACTCCTTGATAACTTATTCCTTGATTGTGGTATTTACTGCTTATCTTTAATAACAACAGCTCAAATGCCTCCAACTGAATTGGGGTCACCACACTTAGAATCCCCCAGCCAGAAGTAATTTATGTACTGTTATCTTGAAAGTACACTGAGAGCTTCTGTACTGGAGTCAAATTCCTTGTGTGTCTAATTACATTTTGTCAAAAAAGTATCTGTGATCTAATCTGTGATCTGTCTTCTCCAAGAGAGTTCTGAGCAAACTCCAACATTTTTGTGGCTCTCGAGCACCTATTACCAATTCACAATCTGGTCCCTTCTGGTTCTTTCTGCCTGCTATGCCACTGGCTGAATTAGATCAAAACTCATCCAGGGATCTTGCAAATAGTAGATTGTTATATTTAAATGAGGTCTCACAATCTACAGACTAGAAGGTACATTCCCTCTAGAAATATGGGTGGTTCAAAGCTGTATATGTGTTTAAATATAGGAATGCTGGCAAAAATTAGTCACTGTAAATAATCACAGCTTTATTTGGGGAGCTTGTCATGTGTTGTACGGCTCAGTAAAGTCCAACTTACTGTCCATCCATGAATAACGAAGAAGGTTTTCGCAGAGATGTTGAACTTGCATTCATCCAGGAGCTGGTCTTGGCCAACAGTGAGATAGCAACCAGCATCATTGGAGGCTTGGGTGGTACGAACAATGAATTTCACTCGTAGATCTTGAACTTTGGATGGTTCTTTTGTCATCTTTGGCACTTGAGAAATGCTATCATCTGGATTAAAATATTTAGAATTTGGCCATCATTCATCTGTAAGTGATGCTGAACAAATAAGTTGAACAATACAGAGTCTACCTTCCTAATGCAGCCATCCCATTTGATGTCCTTGAAATGAGTTGGACTTCAACCTTCACAACTGGAAACTGAAATCCAGTATTTCTGGAGAACATCAGATTGGGAAAAGCTGACTTTATATTCAATGGCATGAACTGTGACAACTTGTCAGTTTCCCTTGTGCATTCATTGAGAAAGCAGAAAAACTTTTGCAACTGAAAAAGATCTATCCACATTTCATTTATTCAGGTTTGATATCAAGAATATCTACAACAACTTCCTCTTCTCCATAAATTGATTCAATATAGCAGCTTTTCAAACTATTAAAATGCTCTTGTGGAAACTCACAGATGAGTCAACTGCAAAGCTCATAGACAGAACTCAACTACCATGGAATGTCTTTGACCAAATAATTTATTTTTTGAGACAATGGAGACCTGCCTCAAAGACAAACAATACTGGGTATCCCTTTGTCATGCTAAGTTATTTTTATAACTTTAAAGCTGTTGGGTACTCACTTTCCCCAAAAATAAAAGCCAGATTATTTGAAGGACCATCTTTTCCCAGTAATATCTACCCAACCCATCAGAACGAGAAGAGAGGATATATTATGGGTCCCTTCTCTTGAGGAGGTCCCTGAGACGAAAATGAAGGGCCTTCTCCATGGTGGCTCCCTCCCTGTGGAACATCTTCCTGCAGAGATAAGACTGGTCCACACCTTGACACACATTTGAAACGCCCTGAAGACATGGTTTTGCCAACAGGCCTGGAGACTCCAGAGTGTTATGGAGCCCATCAAGTAGTTGGTTTGATTGTTGCTGCCAGGAGGATGAGGGTTTATTGGCTTTTGTATTGGGGTTTTATTTCTGTAAGCCACCCAGAGTCATTGTGAGTGAGTTGGGGGGCTATATAATTTTCTAAATAAATAAAATAGAAGCCAAGAATCCATCCAACCAACAAAGAAAACCAGCCCTGTAAAAATCCATATCATCTCCTGCCCTTTGGCCAATGATCACCCCACTTTTATCTCCTATAGCTGGCCAAGAACCCAGGGTTGAGAATGGGCCACCAAGCATCTGTATTGGCTGAACAGGAGGAGGAAGTCAGACCATCCGCCAGACAAAGTAGAACACGGTTTATTCCACCAAATTCTCTCTTCCTCCTCTCCACATCTGCTGTGCAAAGTCAGTTGGTTTTCAAAGCTGCTGGGAAGATTTTCCACATCTTCTTGGCTGCAGCTGAAGTCCCACATGCTTGCAAGTTGCATGCACACTACAAAGAAGCTAATTCTGGATTGACCTAGTGCCTTTTTGCTTGAATTGCGACACTACAAGTTGCCTGCAGATGCATGTCAGTGACTAAGAGACATATTGCTGGGAGGTTATACAGTACAAGTAGTCCTCAACTTACAACCACAATTAGGACTAGAATTTCTATAACTATAAAAAACGGTGATAACCCAATTTGACAACCCTTTTTGCCATGTTAAATGAATCTGGCTTCCCTGCAGTTAACAACTGCAAATCACTGCAGTTGTTAAAGGAATCACAAGATCGTAAAGTGAATCTGACTTCCCCCACTGATTGTCAGGAATCATGGGAAGGTTTGCAAATGGCGATCACGTGATCCTGGGATGCTGCATCCCTCATAAATATATGCCTCTTGCCAAATGCCAGGATTTTGGTCATATGATTATGCGGATTTTGAGACCGTTGTAAATGATCAGTTGTTAATCATTTTTTTCAGTGCCTTTGAACAGACACTAAATGAATGGTTGTAAGTTGAGGACTACCTGCATTTGTGGAAGTTTTCTACTGTTTTTGCCTTTTCCTCTGGTAACCTTGAAAATTTCTGAAAGGGACAGAAATATGTTTTGTGGTTTTTTAGACTGCTGTAACTTTACTGATTTTGTAGGTCAAGGGGGTTCAACTTTGCAGGGGGAACACAATATTTACAGGGCAAGAGCCATGTTTACCCCTTGAGTGGTATGCTGTAGTTGAAAAACAAGTGTATCAGAAAAAAAGTCTAGATCAGGGTAAGGAATTCTGGGAAATGAAATCCACACATCTTAAAGTTGCTAAGGTTGGACACTCCTGACCTAGATGGAGTTGAGACTGCACAGTCAAAACCATGCCCCTTTTTAAAGCATAGTGCATGACAGCATTTATGCAAAACATTTTCCTTGATGATTGAATGAACCCATTTGCCAGTTTGCATAATATCTGATTATGTTTAATACATAAACTAATAAAATGGAGAAATAATCCTAATATATTAGGGAACACGCTAGATATTTAAGGAAGTGGTGTTGTGCAAATACATCTTACAGGAATTCAGCCAAATGCCGACTTGTTCAAAATGCATTCAAGTCAGCCTCTGTGGGCATCTTCAGCATGCTGCCAAATATACACTCCTAAATTACATACAGACTTTGTACAGATTGGTTCCTGGAATACCACAGGCCACAAGACTTGCAGAAGGGAGGCAGAGTGCACAGAAATGATTTTTAGGTGGGAAAAAATGATTGCATGTACAGTTATTGATTTAGGACTGTAAAATGTTGTAAAATGCCATGGGTATATATGATGGGGTGCTATCTAAATAAATTCATCTCAGTTTTCCTCTTTCAGTCATATCCAACTCTAGGAGGTGGTGGTCATCTCCATTTCATAGCTGAAGAGCCAGCATTGTCAAAAGACGTTCCATGGTCATGTGGCCAGCATGACTATAAGCCAAGGTGCATGGAATGGTGTTACCATCACACTGAAGGTGGTATCTATTTATCTACTTGCATTTTAAATGCTTTCAAACTGCTAGGTTGGCAGGAGCTGAGGCAAATAACAGGAGCTCACCCCATTACATGGGGCTTGGATCTTGAACTATTGACCTGCTGACCTTCCGGCTGACAAGCCCAGCATCTTAACCACTAGCCACCGTACTCGATACCAAATGCTATGATTTCTCAGAATTTGATGGGCCATCCCATCCATCTTTCAAAGCAAACCTCTGCCCTTCGTATTTAGCTCTTTGCATTTGAAATAAAGCTCATCTCTTCCACCTTCATCATGGGCAGCTTGAGGAGAAAACAGGCTATAATGAGGACTTGAATCTAAATGGTTATTGATGATACTCAATTAATAAGGAACACTCTTTCCAGCCTTTTTTTAAACTGAGAAGCGTCATGTTTGCCCATAAGAGGACAAGTGATATAGGTCTACACTTGTAGCTGTGTAGCAGCAACCTTAGAAAAACTTCAATTTAAGTTGCAAATAGATAATAGAAATTGAAATAGCAGTATACAACTGCAATTAAGTGTTATTACATTATCTATAGTGACAACTGGATTTACTCTCTCACATCCCTTCGAGTCATAAAACCTGTTGAGCAGCGTACACTAAGCCCAAATCAGTAGACATAATCTTTCCAAACAGTTACTTCTGCAGTCTTCCCTCAAAATCCCAAGAGTACTGAGACCAATATAAGGATTCATCAATGAAAAATGAAGAATGCTTGTGCCTTGGGACAGCACTTTGGGTATAGTTAAGCAATAGCATACATCAATGCATGAGAAATAAAAGCCCAAGGGAAGATCTGTTGTGCTCAGTTGGCAAAGGAATTCACCCTCATCTCAGCTTCATCTTAACCCTGTTTTATGGCATCAGTGCTATAATGCAGCATATTGTGTCCACAGTGATGATTTGCAGACCATTAAGAACAGAATTTGTGACCAAGCCCTACCACAATGAAAACACTGAGGAATAGGATGTGCTGGAAATCTGGCCCACATCTCTCCATATTTCTGAATTTTGTATAAGACACTGCATTTCCCAATTGTCATGTGCTTCTGAAGATGTGCAGAGAATGAATGAATGATTTCCAATGGAGAGATACTGATCACATACTTAAATTCAGGACAGGATTGTGCCACAAGACATTAATTTAAAAAATGAGGCACTAACATTTTTCACCATTATGACCACTTGTTTATTTAACGCTTCCTCCAAACCACCGTAAACTGCATTTCTGCATTTCACCTTGAGCATCTACCTTGTTAACCTTAGGTGGGCTACCTTCTTCAACTCTTTGAAATTGTGAATCTATTACTAAAAATCAAGCGGAGGGTCAGCAAACGTCAACTGAGTAAAGTAAGAGCACTGATAGCGTTCCCCAAAATTTACTCAGAAAGCAATCCTATCCTTCCGATTCACGTTAGATCATACGATTTGGTTTTGTCTTAGTGCAGCCACTCAAGTCTCCGCTGCACACAGTTACTTCTGTGAAGCGTGGTTAAACTACGGTTAGCGCAATCGGCAAATCCGGCCATTGCATTCCACGATTCTTACTCCAGAACAGGAGATACGGAGTTGCAGCTCCGAAGTCCTGTTTCTGCAAAACCGATACCAAGTCGGCAAGGGTCTGGGGCGGACAAAGGGACCCCCGAGCTGCAAACGCACGGCAAGGCACATCGCCGCCAGCTCCGAAGCCGAAACTCAGCCGTTCCTCTCTGGCGCTGCCCGAGCGCTCCGCTCCGATATCTCCGCCGAAGCGATTCCCGGCGGATAACCGGAGCTCTGAACGGGGCGGCTCGTACGCGAAGGGCTCCCCGCAGCCCTTCGCTGACGGCTCCTCTGCAGGACTCTCCAACCCGGGCCGGCGCGAGTTCCCACGTGCGTCGCGCGCGCCCCTCGGCCACATTCGCGATCCACGCCCTCCTCGCCTCTCGGCCCCCGCCAGAACCAGCCCTCTCCGGGGAAGAACTCCGAGGTCCGGTCCGGTCCGGCGGAGAAGAATCAACGGAGACCTGGGCCCGCCCGCCTTCCCTCTCCTCGCTCAGGACCGGCGACCCGCTCGGAGGACCCGGAGCGGAAGAGGGTCCGGGAAGAGGCCGGGCGGGCTCGCACGGCGCCCGAGGGCTGCGGGGATCGAGGCTGCCCGAGGGCTGCGGGGATCTTCCTCGCTGAGCGCATCCGCCCCGCCGGGGCCGCGCGGCTCGCCGAAGGGCAACACCGGCGGGGCTTCCGAAGCGCTGCGCTGCTCCCGCGCCCGCTCAGACTCGGCGCCGCGGTACCTTTCCTGCGCTCCGTTTCGGGTCCTCCGGCGGCGGCGGCGGCGGCGCTCCCGAGGCGCAACAGCAGTGGCAGGAGGAGGAAAGCGCGCATCGCTCTCACCCGGAGCAGTGGCAGCCCAGCCGGAGGCGCCCTTCGCTGAGCCGGGAGAGGCGGGGGTCCCTCCTAAATAGGCGAGTGGGCGCGTCACCTGACCCGTGGCCAGAGGGGGACGAGACTCCCGAGGCTGGGCTCCCGGGCAGTGATTGGTCGCGCCTCCCTGACGTCGAGCGAAGCCGGCCAAAACTGTCAATGAACGGGCGACACACCCACCTGGGGGGGCAGCCGGGCTGGGTTGGGCCGGCAGCGAAGCGGGGGCGGGAGCCGGAGGGGGGAGCCACCCTTTCTACCTAGGGAGGCGAGGCGAGGCAGGTCGTCGAGGATCTCTGGAGCTGTCGGTGGCCGCTGCTCGGGGCGGCTGGTCGTTCGCTTCCCAGCCCGAGAAGTAGCGGGTCTTTCTGAGGGTCCTTGCAGGAGAGGGGGTGCCCCCGGGCGACTTGTCGGGGATCTAGTGAGAGAAGGTGGGTAAGCTGGACCTTGATCAAGAGGGCTTCAGTTGATGGGGTGAGGCGGTCCCACCCCGAGCATTGGGCTCAGGCTCTGTCTTTTCAAGACGGTTTGTCCTTTCATGCTTGTCCTTGGGTGTAGTCCAAGGCTTCTACTACCCAACAGCTCAAGAGGGAAGCGCCTGGGTCCAGGTGGCGGAAAAACCTGTGGGTCTGATAGGGGAGCACATCCCAAGGGATCTTCCTCTTCTCCTGATTCTGGTCTTCTGCAGAGTCCTTGCTGGGCTTCTGAGAGGGATCCTCTCCCAACTTTGCTGAAGAAAAAGGAGCAGAGGTTATACCCTGAAATCCCTTCCCGAGAGGCTCTTTGGAGAAGAGAGATGCCATGCTGCAGTTTGGGTTTTCTTTCACAGACTGCCCAAACTTTTTTAGAAGAATTAACCTGCGTAGATCCTTTATGCTGTTACCCCTTGAGGCATGGGATTTGCTGGCACCAGTTTAGACAGCTGTAAAAAGGGCTGAACAGAAGATGGTTGCTGACTTGATGGCTGCTAGTCTGTTTATTATTCCTGCTTTACTCCAGGAGAAAAGAGAAAATTGTTCATCCTCTGATGACTGCATGGCTACAGCCATACTATTTCCTTGCTTAGAGTACAGAGGGAGCTTCTTTGACTATCCAGCTTAGCCTCACTGTGAGATTCCTTGGTCATCTCCAAGTGCAAGGCTGTCCCAGGTTCGCCAAGGTCATCCAGCTGGAACTGAGTCAGAAGAGATAGGATGATCGCGCTCCTGTCCCTGAAGATAGATCAGTGCTATTCAACTGCATGACCTTTGAGCAAAGTTCTTTTCACTTTCCTAAAAGTTGAAGGAAACAGTAAAAAAATATTAGGTGAGAAGGGAGAGGGAAAGAAAGAAAGGGTGATGGTAGAGGAGAAGAGAGGGGAAGGGCTGAAAGGAAGGAGAGATGTAAGAGAGGAGGGAGAGGAGGGAAGGAGGGAGGGAAAAAGTAAAGAAAAAAGGAGGGAGGGAGAGAGAGAGAACAAAGAAAAAAGGAAGGAGAAAAAAGAGGAGGAAGAAGGGAGGGAAGGAAAGAAAAAGAAAAGAATAGTAAAAAGGAGGAAAGGGGAGAACAAAAGAGAAAGAAAAATGGAAGGGAAGGAAGGAAGGAGAAAAAAGAAAAGGAAGAGGAAGGAAGGAAGGGGAAAGAAAGGAAAGAGAAAATAGAGGGAAGGAAAGGGAAAGGAAGGGAATCCAAGCATCATCTTGATCAAGCTCACTTCAGCCCTGGTAGTGTTCCTGTCAATGGATTTACATCCATCAGTCACAATATGGAGATTTGGTTTCAGTGACCACACTTCAGACACTCAGCGACATTGCCATATTTACGGTTATTTGTGGCACACACACACACACCCCGGTCACATGAGAGATGCCGGCTCTTTGGCTTGGAAACGGAAATGAACACCGCACCTTAGAGTTGGGCACAACTGGCAGGGTGACCTTGATCTTGTCTTTTATGGTCATATGACCATGGTTTACAAGGCTTTTGCTATAGGCAGTTATTTCTGCTTTTTGGCAAAACCATACCATAGCAAACAATGGGTTCACTTATTAAGTGCGGTTTTGCTTAATGACTGCAGCAAAAAATGTTGCAGACCCATTTTATGACTGTTACAATTTATGGTCATGACTTGAGGATTACCTGTATTTTATTTATTTTGTCTTACAAAACAGTAGACATAAACATCTAAATACTGTATGGTTCTTACATGAGATTTATCATAAACAGATCCCAAGAAAATAAATGCTATATTACTATTTATTAATATAATCAATGTCAGTCATGAGTGCAATAATAGAGACATGCCTTCTCATCAAAGCTTACATGTCTGCTTGGCACCTCCACCCACAGTGAACTTGACTATTGACTGGGCGTGCAGAGAACTGCAAACTAATCCCTTGGGTTTACACTACACATTTTGGCTAAAGTGCTTCAGTACGTTGTACAAATACTGCTCGTTTCATTTTATCTAAGCCATTTCTTTGAGTGGAAAAAGAAGGCACCTTAGAGGCTCAGTTGCCAAGATGCATTTCAGCATTTTCCAAAAAGAAAAGGTTAGGGGAGCATTTATTGGGTGAATTAGCATTCAGGTCCAAATTGGATTTACATTCCCCATAAGCCTGCTTGAAAATCTCAAAGTGGAAAAAAATAATTTTGTGAATGAAAATGCATTCCATTATTTCTATTGTGAGCAGGCACTAGAGAGGAATTGTTGCATCATTTCTGAAGAGCATAC
>JANHZU010006951.1:8299-19394 GCA_032468055.1 Acrochordus granulatus | reverse complement strand
GATAGATAGATGGATGGATGGATGGATGGATGGATGGATGGATGGATGGATGGATGGATGGATGGATGGATGGATGGTAGGTAGATAGATAGGTTGATAGATAGAATCTGCTTTGTTTGCAGCTGCATCACACTGTTGGCTCATGTTAAACTGGTAATCCATGTTTTTTTGCCATGAATTGCTGCCCAATATGATCCCCAACAGCCCATATTCCTACCTTTGATTTTTCCTAACCGAATGAAGGATTTTGTACTTCTTCTTCCTGAAACTAATTTGGATGATTTCTGCCCATTGTACTATTTTCTCAAAATCTTTCTGAATCTTAATACTGTCCATTGTAAAATAGATTTTTAAAAAGGACTGAACTTTGAGGATGCAGTCAAGGTCACCATCTTGATTTTAGATGTTTCTAAAACCTCCCATTGCCAGCTTTCAAAAATCTGGATATCCATCAGCCCGATTTTTGCCATAAAACGAATCACTGAAGTTGTTAAATGAATCACGCAGCTGATAAGTGAATCTGGCTTCCCCCATTGACTTTGTTTGTTAGAAGGCAGTTGGGAAGGTCATAAATGGCAATCACATGACCCTGGGATGCTGCAAACATTGTAAGCAAATGCCAGTTGCCAAGTGCCAAATCTTGATCATGTGACCGGGGTGATGCTGCAACAGCCATAATGTGAGGACCAATCATAAGTCACTTTTTTCAGTGCATCTGTAACTTCAAATGGTCACTAAATGAATGGTCACTAAATAAACTGAGGACTACCTATTTATGAACCCAGCCATTACTGACTACAAATCATGATTTATTGCTATTTGATTCAAGAGATCATGAATAAACAAACCATTGGTTCGTCTGACAAGTAATCTTGGTTTACGTGAAAATAAAGCTTGTGTCCAAGTCTTCAGAATCGTATTTAAGGAAACTGTAAATCTCCAGTTAGACTTGAATCTTGATTTTCTTGTAGCCTGTCAAAGTGAAATGAAAGTTCATAAAATGCTTCTGGGAGAGGATGGGAGAATGCCACTAGAATCAATAACAAAAAGCATTCTGAATTAACCCCAAATGATAGACAGGGCCAAGAGAGGACTTCACGTACAGCAATGACAGGCAAAGGCTTGCCTCCTGCCACTCCTTAGGAAGGGAAAACGTGCCCACAGTGTAGAAGTGAGACAGGCTGATAACGGACTTGGATTAGCTCACACTGCAGCTCGAGGCACAGGTTGGTTTGCAACCATCATCCTCTCGTGGAGTCAGCCAAGTGCTTAATTTTTCTTAGAAATGCAACTTTGCCCACAGGGGTACAAGCCTTTGACGGAGGGGCAGTGGTCAATGGGAAGTCCAGGGAACGACCAGATGGAGCAAATGTGCTAGAACTAGAAGAATTCATAATTGTAGTACGGATATGTGGCTTTTGAGGTCGCCTCCCTAACAGTAAAGCAGCTTTTTCTTACCTGGTAATGTCTAGGATGCACTGAATTAGGACTGCTGCATTTTCCAATCTACAGGACCAAAGGCAGATGTGACTGGGCAATCCAGGACTTGTAGTCCAATGTGTCTGGAAAGTGCATGCTGTATACAGGCAATCCCCAACTCACAACCATTCATTTAGTGATCAAAGTTACAACAGCATTGAAAAACTGACTCATAACCAAACCTCACTCTTACCATTGTCACAGCATCCCCATGGTTGCATGATCAAAATTTGGATGCTTGGCAACCGGCATGTATTTACGACGGTTGCAGCATCCCAGGGTTATGTGATCGCCATTTGCAAACTTCCCAGATGTCTTCCAGCAAACAAAGTCAATAAGGGAAGCCAGATTCACTGAGCAGCCAACGGCCATGGCAAACAACGTCATAAAATCCCAACTGGGGTTGTAAGTCATGGACTACCTGTATTTTATTCACCTTCCCTTAATCTCCCTGTTGGAGGATTTACATGACTTCAGTCAACCCCTTTGTCAGCTGGCACGAATGATGTCACACCTGTTATCTCTCTGTGCTCTGAGACCTAAAGGGAAGATGCGCAGATATAACATTTTCTCAGCACTTCTCCAGCAGATATAAATCTCATCCTGCAACCAGTAAATGCCTGGACCTGAACAGTTCCTAAAGCTAACCCATTATAAATAGTTATCTATTAAGTGAGAAATTTTCTAAGTTTAACCCCCCACAGATCAGTGTTTCTCAGGTAAGGCTGGTGAATTCTGGGAGTTGGTGTCTTAAAGTTGCTCAGTTTGAGAAACACCGCCCCGAAATGGTTTCAGCCCCGGAGGGTTGGGTCCCCCATCTGAGAAGTCTCAGGAAAGTCTACTGGGAGGAGAGCCTCATTTCGCTTTTCTTTGCAGATGCTGAATCCCTTCAAGCCAGTCGGAACAGCCGAAGCTGTGAACGAAGAAGCGAAAAGAGGCGCCTGATCTGCTGAGAGTACAGCAACGCTTCTCACCTTTGGCAGCTTTAAGACGTGAGGACTCAGCTCCTGGTTGAGGGATTCTGGAAGCTGAAGTCCACACATTGCCAAGGTTGGACACTCTGCTTTACGCTTCCTCAAGCTTTTGTAGCGGAACAGCATCATCCTGTGGTCTAGCCAGAGCATGACATTCGCTTTTTTGAAAAAAAAATATTTTTTTCCTGCTCATTGGGAAGCTACTGCAGGTCAGCGTGATGAGAACAGTCCCATCGCTTGTTCCTGGCTTACAGAAGGCTTGCCTTTTAAAGCCCCCAAAAGAAGTCTTCTACTTCTTTTTTATTTTTCTTTAATACAAATTTATTTATTTCTCGTGAGATTAGCCTATCTCCCAAAGGGAGAAAAGTTTCTGGATTCTGTAGCCACACAGACCGCCCTGTAAGCTAAGAAGCCAGGCAGCTGCATTATAAAAACCATTTCACTGTTTCCCTTTTAAGGGCCAGGACTATAGTACAAGTGGTCAGAGTCCTACCTCCCTTCGTCACCAGGATTACATGGAGGACCACCACCTCTCCTGAGAAGAGAGCTGCCGGCAGTTGAAAGTACCCCAGGTATTCCAAGGCAGAAGGATGTAGGTGGGGCGTGGAGATCTAAAGAGTTTCTGGGAGAGGGGAACCGAGGCCAGCTTTCTACCCTAGAGGCTCACATACACCATTGCACACCACTCCTTAGCTGATTTATTGTACAATGTTATTTGGATCTACTTTACAGCCTAAAACTAATCTGCACTGGAAGCTTTTTTTTAATCGAATAGCAGAATAAACACAGAAAATTCAAAAGCACGACCTACACCTGGAGAAATGAAACGCTGTATACGGTGGCCAGAGAACTGAGGCTTCAGCATCATTGATGGACAGTTCAATACAAGGAGAAGCGGAAATGCGTAAAGAAGGAAGCGAACACGCTTGGTTTCTACAGGTTGCAGTTCAGCTCCATGCAGCCTGAAGTTCGGTTTGTTGCGATATAGTATCTCACACACATACATGAACATTCAGCAGCTGAGCGCATACGCTTCAAAATTCTAGAGTTTGTTTAACCGTGGTTTGCCGAAGAAGCCATGATTCATAACATCACATCAAAGCACAAACCATAGCTTACAAACCACAGTGGTTGGGCTCACATGCTTAATGCCAAACCAAACAAGTTATCTTTAGTCCATATCAAGAAAAAAATTGGTCCTGGGTGAGAATCTTATCTGCATAAAGATGAAATTCCCACAATGGAAGTATGGATGATAAAGGTGATGGAGAGGCCAAGAATGGCAAAATTGGCTGTTTAAATTAAGGAGAAGAATGTATCTAGTTTTGTTTCTCCCTGGAATTCACTTCTGGACTTTTTGCTCAAAACTGGAAAAAATGAAACTTTGATTCTTGGTTTTGATGACTAGAATGATTCTGTTATTTAAGAAATAGCTTGAAATGTTGTGAAATGTAAAGCGAAAGACTGAGGTTGTATTTTTTAAAAAATTATTGCACTAAAACTGTCCAAAGTTAATCACTTTTCCCCCCTCTCTTGCTCTCCTACTTTCTCTTAGTTCTCTAACTTTTGTTTTTCCTGTATTTTTATTTTTTAATGAAACTTAATTTAAAAATTATGGCAGAAAGACACATTTTTATTCCTTGCAGTCTTCTAATGAAGCTTTGCGGTTACGGACTATAATGTGACCAAAGGCACTTTTTAACAAATCAGCACACATTGAATGAATCAGAAGGAAAAGGATTAATGCAAATGTAATTACTGTTTCCCTTTTTCAGATTGGAAAAGTGAGAGCCCTGCAAAAGTCCTAAGGTTACTGTTGCCAGGATCACTGCCAAAATGACAAGTTCAGAGCAAATACTGTAGCAAATACTATCTGGTGGAGGATTTCTTTCTAACTTAGCCCTTGCTAGAAAACCAGCAGTTCAAAAGCATGTAAGATGCAAGGAGATAAATAGGCAAAGGTTTTCCCCTTTTACTCATGGCCGACTCTAAGGGGGGTGCTCATCAACGATTCACAGTCGAGGGAGCCAGCATTGTCCAAAGATGCTTCCGTGGTCATGTGGCCGGCATGACTATATACAGAGGCGCATGGAGCGCTGTTACCTTCCCACCAATTTAGGTAGTACCTATTTATCTACTTGCATTTTGCATGCTTTCCAACTGCTTGGTTGGCAGGATAAATAGGTACCACCCTATTTTTAATCCAACTCTTTTTAGATTTTTATTCTTGTATTCAATTAAAAGAAAACCTTTCGGAGTAGATTAAATTTAGGCTGTGCGCTGGATCCAAACAATGCTATGCAATAAATCACAACTATTTTAGTTGAAGAATGGTGTGCAATGGTGTTCGTGTGAGATGGTTGACTGGATCATTAACTGCATTTCTGTGGTACGGTGGGTCATGTTCTATGTTAGGGTTAGCTGGGGAATTCTGGGAACTGAAGACCACGGATACGGTGATTTTTTCCGACAGTTTTCCCATTTTAATTACAGCTTAAATTTTCCTTTGGGAATTGTACTGCATGGGAGTTCAACACAGAACAGCAAACAATGCTCAATTACACATTGATGTTATCGCTTCGGCCAGTCACATGCCTTCCCATTTTTCCACGATCCCTGGAACTAACCTCCGCTACCTTCTCGGTACTGGAACTTCTCCACGGCCCCTTTAATAGTCTGCCGCGGGGAAGAATGACGTCCGCTCGGGAGACTCGGAAGTGACGCATACGCCTCCCAGAGTGCGCCGGCCTTCCTTTTTCCCGGCGGTAGCATCCGCGTTGGGGTGAGTTGTATGGCGCCGCGCTGGGGCCCCGGTTTTATCCATAGTCGTGGGGCGCCATCCGGGGAGGCCTCCCCCTGAAAATGGCCCGTACAGAGAGGGGAGGGCTCGAGATGGACGACCGCTGCGGTATTTTTCATGCTTTTGGAGCGGGGAAGAGGGAAAACGGACGAGTGGGAACGGGGAAGGGAGGCGTTGTGGAAAAGTGCCCGGATGTGGGGCGATGGCGGAAACCATTCCGTTGGATAAAGGGGCGGAGATTTCTGCGGATCGCTTTTCCCTCTAAGGAGGAATAATTTTCCATCAGTAAAAAGTGGGGTGCAGGCATCGTTCCTGCTTGCGCTGGTCCAGAAGCCAGTCTGGACGTTGGGATCCGTAAGGCGAGGCTAGGGTGCTGGGGCCCTCCAGGTGTTCATCATGGAGGCCGCCGCCTGGAGCTCCTGAAAGTTGGTTTAGGAGCAGGGAGGCTGCAGTTTTGTCATCGTCCCTCATTGGAAGAAGGACAAAGATGCATAAATGCCGCCTAGAATCGCCCTAAACAGCGAGACGCGTGGTGTATAAAATAAATCGCAGTTCGGAGCTCACAGGAATCATTGCTTCTTTTGAGTTGAGGCAGTTGAAGACTGGGGCTTTGGAGTCCTGGGTGCTCTCTGAGCTTGGTGGTTTTCCTGCAGACGTTTCATTACCAAATTAGGTTACTTCATCAGTGTTAGAGGGGAGGGAGGTTTGCTCTCTCTATATACTGATCGTTGAAACAAAACAACCAAGCTCAGAGAGCCCCACAGTTCAACCCTGAGCTAAAAATACTGTCTTCTATCAGACTGGGTCTTTCTCGGTTTCTGAGGAATTATGTACACTGTGCTTTTCATGGTAAAAAGTAGATTTCAAGGAAATCTGGATGAGAAAAAGAACTTAATTCTTTTGGGATTGGCACCTTCTGCAATGCTGATCTCCCTAATACAGTATTAAACTGATCTTATAATTAGAAATAGGACTGGTTAGTGGCAGTGGAGAGCAGAAGGAATGTAAATCTTTTGTGCTGTAAATTATACAGTATGTTAAATCTGAGTTAATCAAAAGCAGATGTGATATTTGTAACAAAATTACAATCTTTCTTAAAAAGGCAACTAGACTTTTATTATTAGATGTAGCTGAAAAATGTTTTGACTCCTATCTAGGAGTCTTTCTCAATCCCATGTGAAAAAGGGGAAGGAGGGAGATATATTACATTTCTAAAAAAAGGGGGCAGGAAACAGGATACATAGACAGTTCTCAGATAACAAGCTAAACAGCGTGATAGGTGAGCAGTAAAGATTTAGCAAAAGATGGATGTTTGCATAGCTCTGCAGATAAACTTTTATAGTTAGTGTAATGGATTGGATCACAAACACGCTAAGACAATACCTCATTCAATAAGTTACACAATCCTAACGTTAACTTCATGTAGGTTAGGTAGAAATGGCCCTAATAATTCAGATGAGAGACTACAAGGAAATATGTCTATTGAATTTTTGATTAAGAACTGTCAAGGAAGTAGCATGTTGTCAAGAATATTACATAGATGGATCCATTTAAATCACCAGAATCCAAGCTCAATTTACAGGCTTTCCCCAGTATAGTATGCTGATCAAGCTATGTTATAATTTTAGCAATATTTTGCATTGGCTTAGCATTTAAAATAAGTATTTTGCTGTTGTCATAATAACACTTCAATATACCATTTTAATTCATTGCATTTAATTAAATATTCTGATTCTAGGATAATCAAATTGAGATATAACAAAGTCTGAAATCTCTGAATTATTTTTGGGAAAAGGACTTGGCAGAGTGTTTTTTGGGGTAAAACCTGAAGCTGCATTGATGACTATCTTAGGACACCTTTAGATGTAAATAATGAAAACACTCGTATTTCTGAGCAGCTTTTTTTCTAGCAGATAAGAAGGCATGGATAATTTATTTCAAATCTGAAACATGTTTTTTCCAAATTTTGTTTAGGTAAGCTCTGAAAATGGTCCGCTACTCACTTGATCCAGAGAATCCCACGAAGTGTAAGTGGCTTTCTTAAGAGTGAACTTTAAAGGTTTCAGTCACAAAAATGTTTTAATTTTTGCTTGTTTTCTTATTGTAGCATGTAAGTCAAGAGGTTCCAATCTTCGCGTCCATTTCAAGGTATGTAAAAATTGGCTCTTCTGACAGTGCGAGGGATGGATGGAAGTGTTTATTTTGAAGAGAACACATTGCATTAAATTGTGCTCAGACTCAGGAGAAGTAAGATTCTAGTTCTCCTGTTTATCAGAAGGTGCTGTGGAGATCCTACCTGCCCATGGAGACTCTTCACAAATCAGCCCTGATTTTTGTTCCCCAGAGATTTCATTGATGGGCAAACTCCAGAATAGATGAGATTTTCCAGCATGGATACTTGGCTTATATATTTGGAAGGTGACAAAAAGGTCAGGGCTACCACAGCAGTGGTTCTTCCTCTCTTTTTGCCTTTCTTTTGTCCACTGCGTTTATTACTTGCACCTTCCTCTTATCATCTTCCACTTCTGTTATTCTTTGGAGGCAAATTCTTTGTCTTAATAATACCCCTCCTTTATTGATTTTCCCATGGTCAGGTAGCTGGATTGTCTCTTAAATTTTTTGATACCAACTAATGTGGGCAATTACTCTTTATTTGAGGGTCATTGGAGATATATATCGTAACTGCAGTGATGACCATCTTAGGACACCTTTGGATTTTTCATGAAAACAACTGAGTAGATCTGAGCAGTTACTTTTTGAATAATTTTGCATTTGTTAACAAAATTAGTTTGGGGTTTCAAGGTTATAATCCATATGCCTTTTTGAAAAATAGACAATTATGCAATTATCACAGCATCTATCATACAATGGTTATTGCAAATAATAGAGAGTTGCTTCAGAGATTGACAGCACATAAATGTGATGAATAAATAAAAATATGAAATTGAAATGGGCCATGCTGATCACTGAGTCCAAGCTTTTGCTTAGTGCAGGATCCATTGATAATTTTCCAGCCTTTCTTGGAATACCTCCAGCAAAGGAGAGTCCACTGCTTCAGGTGGCAGCCTGATCCACTGGCTGACACCTGGTACAGATAGAAAATCTCCCCTGACATCTAGCCTGAACTTCTTCCTTATAGTTATCATTCAGTGGAACATTAGAAATCACAAATTAAAGCCCTCACCCCACCCCCATGGTTCCAGTAACACTAATCAACCACTTGATCAGCTCCATCTCCATTTGAGGTCCCTGGATCAACTGACAAAATCATGTTTTTAGGGCTTTTGGGAAAAGCAACAGTGAACATAGTGAAGGCCTACTATGTTCCATAGAGAAAGGGCTGTTGCCAAAAGCCCTTTTTCATGGTCTTACCGGATATATGTCCCTAATAGATGAGACCCTCAGCGTATCTTGACTTCCCGTCCTAGTGGGTTGGGTGGATATATTAGGGAAGAGGTAGTCTTTCAGATAGCTTGGCTCTGAGCCATTCAGGTTTTAAAGGGGATAACCAGCACCTTGAACTATACTTTTATTGTTTCCATTTTCTTTAGAACACACGTGAGACTGCCCAAGCTATCAAAGGTATGCACATTCGGAAAGCCACCAAATACTTAAAAGATGTGACTCTGAAGAAACAGTGTGTTCCATTCCGGCGTTACAATGGTGGAGTTGGAAGATGTGCACAGGTATGGGTCTGAAAAAAATGGGTGTGTGTCTATTGATGTAAATCTGTGTTAGTAATAATATCAGAAATTTCAAAAGGGCATTAATTTTGAGTACTAGTGATGAGAATATCAATAAAAGTGAACTGAAAAGGCTGGCAATTATTGGTAACTTGTTTAGAAATGGGGATTCACAAAAATACTTGTAGGAAATAGAGGATATTTAATGCAGGGTTTCCCAACTTTGGCCTCCGGAATTCCCTAGCGAGACAGGGCTGGGAAATGCTGATTTAGTGCATGTGGTAAAATTATCTTGGAAATCAACCGATTGCTCATTGGAGGGACAGATATTGAAGCTGAAGCTCAAGTACTTTGGCCACATAATGCAGAGAGAAGACTCATTAGAAAAGACTGATGCTGGGAAGGACTGAAGGGAAGAGGAGGAGGGGAAGGCAGAGGATGAGATGGATGGATAGCATAGTCAGTGTGATGGGCGTGAGCTTGGGAAGAATCCGGGAGGCAGTGCAAGACAGCCTGGCGTAGTGCAGTCCATGGGGTCGCGAAGAGTTAGACACGACTGCGCGACAACAACAAAAAACTATCTTTGCTGCATTATCCCTTATTTGCAGACTTTCATTGTTTACAGGTGGGTTGCTGAGCTGGAAAGATGTATTATTTGGACTTTATATAAAACTTTGGTAATTTTTATCCCTTGCTACAGCTGTGAATGCAAAACAAATGCTTTTGAGTAGATTTTCTAGTCGCGAAGTTGTTAGATATGTTGTATTTAAAATCCTTTCTTTGTTCCCCTATTCATGTTTAATGTTGCTGTGATGACTTTGGACACATTTGGATTAACCATGAAAAATAACATTGATTCTGAGCAACCTGTAAAAGCAGAAAACTTGAGAACATTTTTTTTAAAGGAAAACTTTGTCATCTTACAGGCCAAGCAGTGGGGTTGGACTCAGGGTCGTTGGCCAAAAAAGAGTGCTGAGTTCCTCCTGCACATGCTCAAAAATGCAGAGAGCAATGCTGAGCTGAAGGTAACATTAAATGCAGATTGTTATGCTGGTTTTCACGTAATACTATGTTGTGGTGGCTGATGTTTCATAGCAAGCTCAACCAAAAGTAAACCAATTGCAATATGATTTATAATTCTGTGTGAGTTGAGTTTCTAGTAAGTATTCTCAGTTCTAGTGGGGATCCACTTTGTTTTGCAGTAAGATTCATTGGGGACCCATTAGCAAGGAAGAATGATGTTACAATCAATTTTCTGGGGAAGCAACAAGAAATGAAGAAGGAAGTTAGTTTTTTAGGTCTTTCTCAGTTCTGGTATCTGAGATTCTTTCTAATTACAGTGTTTGAAGCTAGGATATCTACAGGTAGTCCTTGACTTAAAACCATTTGTTTAGTGACTTCAAAGTTACTATGGCACTGAAAAAGAGCTGCTCCTTGCACTTATGGTTGTCATAGCATCCTCAGGGTCACACGATCAAAATTCAGTCACTTGGCAACTGGCATGCATTTACAAAGGTTGCAACATCCCAGGATCATGTGAACATCATTTACGACTTTCCTGCCCAGTTTCTGATAAAGTCAATGGAGCAAGCCAGATTCCTTTAACAATTGCAATGTTTTGCTTATTTGTGGCAAAAAAGGTTGTAAATTGGATGTGACTCACCAATCACTTTGCTAAGAAATGGAAATTCTGCTCCCAGTTGTGGTTGTAAGTCAAAAATTACCTGTACTTAGATTTTTGTTTTATGGTGCAAATGAAATAATTCCAGAAGAGGATTGCAATCATGTTAAATAGGGAACAAAAGCATATATTTTGTTTAGCGAGCTAGATAATGGAGAAGGGAAGATGTATGTGGAGTAGAATTGATCTTAAAGATTGCTGAATATGAAACTGAAGGAAAATTGGATTCCAAATTTTAAAGGCAACCATGTTCATAGGACCTTTGGAATATAAATATAAATATGGATTCTAAGCTACCACCAGCTTTAACTAAAATGTATCACTGAAAAAATGTCAGTCCTTTTTGTAGGTAATGGAGATTGGGCTTTGAGAAAAGATATGATATAGTCTGAACGAGAGGAACGGCTAATGGTTGTAAAGAGAGCTTTCCAAAATGTTTTTCCCCAGGGTCTGGATGTTGATTCGCTGGTAATTGAGC
>JANHZU010006949.1:41407-54737 GCA_032468055.1 Acrochordus granulatus | reverse complement strand
AGCGTAATATCAAAAAATGCAAAACTTGTTAATATGAAACTGTTATTAAAGGTTTATTTTTTTAAAAAGTTTACAATCCACATAGTACAAGTAAACTGCTGAAGCAGATAAAAGACTCCATGACCTTTCAGTAACTGGCTCCAGATTCCACTGAGACCTTGCGTAGTGCACTTAGGTATCACATGTGAATGAGAAACAGCCCAGTGACTGTAAGGATAAACAGGGATGTATAGCGTTGTCTGTCATTGGGGCTTGAACTGTTTTTTGCGTTTAGTGATCAAATACATAGGCATCCCTTGAACTGTCAGAACATGAAATGTGGAAGTAGCTCAAAGAAAAGGGACAAACCTCTTTGCACCAAGAACAGTGGGCACCCCTGGGTGAAGCCTGTCAGGAATGAGTTGAAGGCAAATAAGTCTGTAACCTTGTGAAAGTTTAGCGGGATGGCAACTGTGGTTGTAGATAGATTCCTGGAGAGAGGAAAATATGTTGTATGCAATGAAGATGGTAATATTTCATTTCCCTCTGGGTTAGGTGGCTTTTTAGAAGAATGCTGCAAGTTTAAAATTTGAGTCTTTTCAGGCAGACAACCCCCACCACTTACCAAAGGTCAGACTAAATCTTTCCATTCTCATATTGTATATTGATAAATTTCTTTCTGTAATCTTCATGCTTCCCTATCTTCCTCTCTCCCGTTTCTATCACCTGTCTCTTCTGCTCTGACTTTTTCTGGCTCTTTCCCTCTTCCTGTCCATTATTCTTGGAACTACTTTTCTTCCCTTATTTTATTCCATTCTTTCTTAAATCTCATTTTTTTAAGTGAAGTCTTTGGAATAATTTTCTAAATCACATAACCTTTGGCTGCAAAGAAAAAAAAATATGTACAATGCAATAGAAAATACCTTTTTACCCAGTTTCCTTTGTCTGTCTTACCTTGAGTATTCAGTTTTCAACTCCTTTATGCTGTAAATCTTTTTCTTTTGTTGCTTTGTAAATAGTTATTAAGTGGTAGAATATTGCTGAGCAAGAACTGTTCTGAAAAATGGAATATTTTACTAATTGGTGGATTTGGGCTGTGAAACGTTTTGGAGTTAAAGGCAAAATGGTGCTCTAGAAAGTGAAGAGCATCTGTCAGAAAGTCCTTAATGCAGCTATGTCTTTTCCAAGGATTGTGCAGCTGCCCTCTGTAGGTGCAGTGCAATCCCAAGAAAATATGTTTGGTTTAAGGAGTTGCAGACAAATGCTACATCTGCGACACATATATGCTGTGTCTTATCTGTTCTTTCGTATTTATGCTACTTTTTCATATTATAAAAATTGTGTTGTTACTAAGCTTCTGGAGCATAAATTGATATTATGTTTACACACTTGGAAGGTGCCTTCTTTTAATTAAAGGACAATCAGCTAACAATTTGACCTGCTCCAGCTCACCACAACAGCCTATTCTGAGAATCTGTTTAATTTTATGACATAAACATGGATCTGATGATGATGATGACGACGACGACGATGATGATAATGATGTATTTGGTTTAGTCACATCCCAACTCCAATTCTCTGGGTAGTATAAAATACAACAGAATAAACAGACAAAATATAGAACAGTGTGAATAAAAATAAATAAGTTAATTAAGAGTAAGTATATTCTTATTTTTTTTAAAAAGCAAGATGGAGAATCTGATCATCACAGGAAATATGTACAAACACATTCCGTAACAGGCTCCAACCACTCTAGCCCAGGGCCTGGGAGGCTATCCAAGTCTGATGACTCCAGAATCCCATCAGGATGGGAACCATCTGAATCTCAGGGAGAACCTCATTCTAAAAGTAGGGCTGCAACCCCATACAAACTTAAAAATAGAATCTCCCTTAAAATTCATAGCCATTAGTCTTGAATTGAGCTGGAGACAATTCCTCCCCATCTAGACATGCTTTGCTGACTGATAAGCTCCTGGTATATGTGCGTTTGTAGTATGTATCTATTAAAATGTACTGGTTCCCCTTTTCCTGATATCTGACATTTAGCTTGCTCCCATCTTTATATACAACAACCAAAGTACATTTATCACAAGGCTTTATGAAGAGTGGAGGTTTATTGCATGGCACTTAAACCTCATTTAACCTTTTTGCAGATACAGCAGTACTTAAGCCTACATTGGCAAGAGTTGTTGAATTCTAACTAAGGAGGCCATTATTTGGGTTGGGCTCTATATTTACAAATGTTCTTTTATGATATTTTCTGAGTTATGGTATTTATCTTCAGCCACATCCAATCCTTTTGGTGGGTACCTATTTATGCAGTAAATGGAACAGCTGTGGACTATAATATGTAGTTCCCAAAGACTCATGAGTGATGAGCCATGATTTTAAAAGCCATATAAAGTCTATATTGCTTTACCAGCATCCTTCTATTTTAATTGACCAGGTGTTTATAAAAGGGTCATTAAAAATTCCATTGCAGGAAGAGAAATGTGTAAGGTACATATATGTGTGTTAAACATTTGAATTCAGCAGCAACCCTTGTTAGAGGATATGCTCCTGATTATATGCAGAGGGCTAAAAGACTGAGTAATTAAGTAGCAGAACCTTCCACAAAAATATTCATAACATAATTGTTTTGGATGAAGACTATAGGCTTAGGCCAGTTATCAATGATTCCTAATAGAAATTCATTGTATTTGAAATAAAAGCTAGTTATTAAGAAATGTGTTTTGAGAACACATAACTTGAAGAAAGTGCAAAAGAGGGAAAGGAGAAACAGAAAGTTCTTTTTGTTTCTTAAACATAGAAACTTGCTGAACTAACAATAGGACAGGTGTGAAGACCTTTTTGCCATCTATTTCTCACCATTTGCCCTAATGATCCAGGAGGCTCATAGGTACAAAGAGTGTTTTTTTCAGATTGAGGCCGTGAGAGTCCAAATTTCAGTTTTGTGTGAGTGTAAAGATTTTTTTTAAAGAGAGGCTATTAAAAATACTCTTACAATATTTATAGCATTTAATTATTTTGATGATTTCACCTCTAAACAGGAATCTAACTTCAGAAGGCTCCAGTATCCCTGCTGCAAATGTATTGAAGTCGTCCTTTCTCTTTAGTAACCTAGAATAACCTTCCAACGGTCCGCAGACCTGCACAAGAGTTGTGCTGAAAGCCAGTGAAAACTGCCAGAGGGAGTGGGGAGGGGGGCATTCAAAGATTACTATGGATTACTTTCTACCCATAATCTGCCATTTCATTCCATCTTTATTCTGCTGCAGATGTAAATCTAGTTTCTGTACGGAGAAGAAATTCAGGTAAGAGCTGGAATTAGAAATGAGCCTCCAAACATGGGCTTCCGCAGAGAGGATGAGGAGAGAAATGATGAAATTTGTGCAATGATATATATATGACTCCCAGTGATGCTGGACAGCCAATTTTGGCATCACTCATTTCTCTGCAGGTGCTTCTGCCCCAACTTTCATGAAGGAACAAGTAAAGGAAAGATAAAGATTCCTTCACAAAAGGAACTTCCAGCAAACTTTAAGGAATATGATTTGCTGACTTAAATTTCTTAAAGAAATGCCACAGAAAGAATTTCAGTCCCATAGGAAAAATAACAACCATAAAACTAAGACTCAGCTATTATTTCTTAGCACACTGTTTTGTTTTTTTATTTTTAGAGAGAAATTAAACATTACTGCTGAGAAACTGAGCAATAAAAATCCCATTTTTTTCACCCGACAAGATACATAAAAAAACACTAGTGGAGCTTATATTAAAAAGATGTAGAGTGATTTCTATATGCGTTGTTCAGTAAAAAATTGGTTCGCTGCTGCTTACAGAGGAAAAAGGTGAAGCCTCACTTGATTTCTGCTATATTCTCAGTGCTACATTCTTATTAAAAAAATTATCAAATTACTTCACAGTCTAACACCAGTATTTTCTTGGTGGTGTCCCATTCCCAGTACTAGCTACAATCAGATTCTCCTCATATTTTTGAGATGAGCAAACCCTGTAGTATGCTAAACCTACAAAGATCAGAATTACACAAGCCATGGTACTCTCTGTGACACACTATGGAAGTGAATCCTGGATTCTGAAGAAGCAGGATAGGAAGATTACTGGCACTTTTGAATTCTGGCCTTGAAGAAGACTCTTGGGAATATCATGGACAACTGAGAAAACAAACCAATGGATCATCAAACAAATCAATCCAGAATTCTCATTCAAGGCATAATTAAATTTTCCTACTTTGGGCATGTTACATGAAGACCGGGCTCTCTGGAAAAGACTCTAATTCTGAGAAAGGTGGAAGGAAGGTAAGTAAAGGATAGCCAGGAGCAAGGTGAATGAACTCATTTATAGCAGTGACAGATCCTGTGCTGGAAGACCTGAAAGACCAGGATAGGGACAGATCATCATGGAAAAAAATCTATCTATGTGATTGTTAGGAATCAAAAATGATTTGATGGCCCATAATGAAAATATCAAAATTTCCAATCAATATCCTGATAAGAAGCCATGTCTTTTTCCATCTCTCAGAAAAGTTGATGATGCATCAGGATGCAATATGACTGTAGTGAGTAAAAGCAAACTTTTCCTTGATGCATCATGCCAATAAACAAGCTGGTAACTCCACTGATCTTTTGGGACTGCCGTTTTCCTAAACTGGAGTCGATAATCATTTTTACTAACAAAAACACATGCTCAGAAAGAGTCAGTGCTCTAAGTCAATTTATTTATTGTTATCCCACCTTTATTATTTTTAGAAATAACTCAAGGTAGTGAACATACTTAATATGCTCCTTCCTCTTCCCCACAACAACCCTGTGAGGTGAGTTGGGCTTTTCATAGAAACACCTTTCCAAGTGTTTCTATAAATCATCCCTGAGGATAAACTGTTTATGATTTTCCCCTTTGCTAAAAATGATGCTTCAATTTCACAATCTGAGAATGGGCTATGATGTTGAGAAATCTATTTTGGTTCAGCTTTATAACACACACACACACACACACTTAGCTGACAGTCAGGCTCTGTTGACATTTCCAGGTCATCCTGTTTTCTGAAGGATAGCTCTGGATTAAGTATTTTTTTTAATGCAAAGTATCTTCATTGGTAGACTAAAGTCACCATCTACTGTCTAATCTTGTTGGGTTTCGGGAGACGGTGGCTTCCGTGAATGACACAAAAGCTGGTTGGAGCCTGAGGCCTAAAATGGAAATGAAAAGACCTTAAAAAAAAGAAGAATGCTGCTGAAGTCTGCAAACAAGTGGCCCCTTCCTTCAAGCCTTCTGAAATATGCCCGTATAAAAATCCAGGAGTAAACAAAATGCTGTGTTTAACAATCTCCAGGCCCTTGTAACTTTCTCACAGAGCTGACCCCTCTGAACTGTAACCAAGCGATGTGGGTGAAGCAGCGAGATGGGGAGAGAAAGAACAGGCTGACCCAGCCCTGACCTCCCTGCTGCCAGGTGTGCCAAGGGGAGGGCTGGGATGCTGACACTTCAGCCCAAGGCATTCCTGCTCTCCGGTTATGCTTTTACTCCAAGGTACAGATAAGAAGGCTTGCAGAGGGCAGAAGGGAAGGGGGGCTGGGGGAGGCTTCTCCAGGGAGCAGCCAGAAGATAAAGAGGAACAGTTACTAAACGATGGGCCAACTTCTTATATCGAGCGAGGGAGAGGTGTTGTCCCCCAGAGTGGTGGAGAAGAGTACAAAGGGCAGCAATGCTCTCAATTGTTTTGATTGTATATTTAAGGATAATACATTAACGCCATGGGGAAATTAGAGGAAGAAATACCAGTTTGTTCAGACAATAAGCCTCACTTCAGGGTTTTCAACAGATGTGGGGACTAGAAGTCAAGGGATGACTTCACGTAGCGGGGTGAAGGGATACATTAGAACGGTCTTTCTCATCCTTAGCAACTTTAAGATGTGTGGACATTCCAGAATTCCCCAGCCAACATGTTGAATGAATGTAGCATGTGGTAATGCTGGCTGGGGAATTCTGGGAGTTGAAGTCCACGCATCATAAAGTTGCTAAAGCTGAGAAACACTGCTTTAGAAGAAGGAAACAAGACCAGAAGGGTGACCAGTCTGGTTCGGGATGGTCATCCCCCTGTGTTAATGAAATAAGAACAAGCTCAATGGCATTTTAGTGCCATAAAAATGCTCATTACTGCAGTTCTGGCTGTCATGAGAAAGCACAGCCATGCACAGAACTAAAGGTGCATGACTCAAAATCTGGAGGCTCCTGAGACTTGCATAAAAATGACAAGGTTCTATGAGATCTTTCAAAATGCTTTGGGGTTAAGAGGCAAAGATTTCGGTTGCTGAGTGCATTGACTGAGTGCATCTTCAGATTTCACTTGAAGTCCTGTTGATGCACGAGCTTATTCACATGTTGGCAGTCTGCAGACAAATTGGAGTAAACACTTGCTGCAGACCAGACTGATTAAAGGTAGTATTCCAAGAAAATCCATTGAACAGAATGGAAAATAGGGAAACTTTCTCCAATTTACATTTGAATAGCTTAATAGAAGACATCTGTTGGTAGGTGAAATGCCAGATTTTGTTTAAATCAATGGTAATGAAATACAATCAAAAAGTATTTATTTATTTATTTCTCACTTGCAGAGTTACCTGTATATAGGTGGAAAGAGGGAATGAAATCCATTTCTGACTTGGATTAAAATTCTTAACTTTCAGTGGCATCACTAAAAACATGTTATAAATTAAACTGTATGGCTGAAAAGATATTGATCCTTTCCTCATTTCATGAGAGATTTATCATGATTACAATGCCCAAAGGATAGGTGGATTGGGATCAAGGAACCTGAGAAGCAGCAACTTCCAGAAGGTCTGTGCCAGGCTTAGAATTGAAACAATATTCAGACAAAATTATTTCTGATTTCTAAAGCTGTTACACTATGTTTCTTTCTGGTTGAGTGCAAATGTTGGCTTAAAACTGTAACTGGCTGAATTTATTTAATAAGGATAAATGTAGTATAAAGGTAAAGGTTTCCCATGTCCAATTGTGTCAAACCCAAGGGAGCAGTGCTCATTTCCAATTCACAGAGAAGGAGCCAGCGATATCCAAAGATACTTCCATGGTCATGTGTCATTCGCGACTGTATGCCAAGGCACACAGAATGCTGTTATCTTTCCCACCAGATTAGGCAACACCTATTTATCTACTTGCATTTTTATATGCTTTCAGATTGCTAGGTTGGCAGGAACTGGGGTAGACAATGAGATCTTAGCCTGTTACATGGTGCCTGGGTCTAGAACTCAGGCTGCTGACCTTCTGGCTGACAAGCCCAGCAACTTAATTGCCAGACCACCAATGCCCCCTTCAAAATGTAGTATATTTATCTTAAAGCTTAGCATTATTAAGCAGTTGTCTATTTCCTACTATTCTTCATATTCACTGATCATCCCCTTCTCCTTAATTTTTCAGCTGTCCTCTGTGGTTTCCTCTTTTATACTGCAGGAGATCTGTTGCTGTGAAGCTCTGCGGGCAGTGGCCTCTGTCCAGTACATTGAAGCATTCCAACCTATGGCCCTTTTCTCTAATCTGGGCCTCTGTAGTTGGAAATAAGATAGAGAAGAAGAAGACATCTTCTGCCAAGCAACAAGGGAAGGCATTGAGACAGCTGTTGATAAGAGCCTATGGCTAAAATGTTCACAGAAGAAAATTTTATTACAATTTTTCTTCCTTTCTGGCAGTCCTTATGTGAAAACCAAAGCAGAGCAGTGATTGAACCAGAAAGCGTATGGTTCATTTTGCATCTTTCAGAAACTTATGGACTCATCAGACACTTTAGAGGAAGTAGAATTTTCCTACCTTGTCCCTTGCCTATACAGTATGGAGATGATAATGCTATAATATTGGCCCATTTCACTGTGATGTTGGAATGAAGGTTATGATTTATTCTTAATCCTTGAAATAAACTCCATAAAGGCTTTTCTTCCATCTCCTTTTCCTGCTACAAAGCAGCATTTCAAATCTATCAATCACAGGAAGAAACTGGAGAAAGAAGCCAAAAGAACATTGTAAAAAAAGTCAATTCAAAACTTCACTGTTTCCTTTCTGAAAATGAAGCAGCTCTTTTTCATTAGCGAGCCATCCCAGACAACCTCAGCAGATAATATATTTGAAACTAAAGGTGGAGGATTGAAAGGGAGGAGGATGGAGGATAAGCGGTGGGTTTGTGCAGACAGGAGATGCTCTAAGCCATTTCAACTGTGGCTCACCCTCCTTTTTTCCCATTGTAGTATGAGACACGCTCCATTCAGGGCCATTCCACCCCCACTCTTCTTTTCAACAATGTCCCATAGTGGTCTTGCTCTGTTTGTTGTTAAGAATGAGTTGCTTAAAGTAGGAATGTTTCCCAGACAGAAGGTCAAAGGGTCAGTCTCTGGACCTCTGGACATTTGTGCCTCTTCATGTGCAGACATGGCTTTTGAAAAACAGTGTGATCCTTTGAGCAACTGACAAGGAGGTTGTTTGTGGTTGTGCCACAAAGCATAACTTATATCATAAGATTAGTTGTCAGGTCATCTGCTTTGAAATCCATTATGAAAAACACTCAGAAAACTGAGGATTCAATGGGAAGTTGCTGCTTTTGCTAAAACTGTCAGAAATTATCCTGGGAGTGTTGTCAGATTTATACAGATCTGTGAAAGTGTGTGTATGTGTGCGCGCATTTCCGAATGTTTATTGTAATACTTTTAGCTAGTCGGACTAAATCTGTCATTGAAACTTCTATCCCAGATTAGAATGTCTGAACTTGGCTCTTGAAATGAAATACATCTTGAGAAAATCTGCTATGAACAGGAATGAAAAAATCTCTTACAAAAGACAAAAAGAAGAAACACAGAAATGCAGAACTCTTTCCCACAATCTATCTTTTTCACAGATGAGGAAAACAGCTTATGGTGCATATAAACACTGACTAATTCTATTGACTTGGAGAAAAGTTATAATCTGCAACCTGAATTGGTTGGGTTTTTCCAGAAAAGTGAAATAATCATAAAAAACATCCTTAGGAAAGGGTAGGGTGGGGGGAAGAAATCAGATAAACAGGTGTTTTAAATATTTGATATATTCTTGAAAACAGCTTGTACATTAATGTTGATTTAAAAAAAAAATCTTGATTGCTGGTCATTATTATCTTATAATAATATATGTTAATACAGAGTTATTCAGGTTAATTGCCTATATTACAACTGGAAAAGACAATAAGATAAAACAAAAAGAAAATACGTATATCGGTTTATGTGCATGAAAGAAAATAAAGATATATGTATGCACTTTGTATGCCTGAAAAGGTGGGGTACACAAAATAAAAGGGAAAAAAAAGAAGAAGAATACAGGAACAATGCAAGAAAATGAACAAATAGCATTTTGCTGTTAGTAGGCAAAATTATATATTTTTCTGTTTTCTCTTTCAATACAAATCTGTCTAAATTTAAAATTATATACTGTAGCTGTTATTTAAAAGTAATAAAAAAGAATGCAATCATTTGAATAAGGAAAAACATTCTGGAAATGGATTAAGACAGCATTTTTGACGGTATTTCCTATTTTTCTCTAAATATACTGAGTTCATTTGGTTTATATTTTAGAGCTACTTCCTCCTAAGTATCATATGTTTTACATTTGATGTATTTTACATGTTATCTAAGCCCTAGTCAGTGTAAAAATCTTGAATTAATCCATTAAAAAGACTTTCTTTACTTTCAACCATGTCAACAGAATGCACGTACAAAGAAAGCTCAAAAAACCCAAATATTTTGTTGCCCATCAAAAATAATTACTGATTTCAGGCTAATGAAATATTGGCTTGAAATATGGTTTAATAAAGTTAGGCAAATAAATCTGTGTAAAAGAAAAAAAAACACATACTAAAACATTTTGGCACTATTTCATTTCAGAGTAAGTACATCAGCAGTCTGTGAATTGTATATTATTGATCTGATCAGAAGACTGATTCTAGATCTCTCCTTACAAAATGCAGCCCCTTAATTTAGAAGCAAGCAAGCATCGCTACACAGGCACATAATTTGGAATTCTTTGCATATGCTCCCTAATATAGATTCAATAGCATGAACCATGGATGAACATGTCACTATTGAATGTAGAAAAAATTTGCATAAAACAATTACCCCATGGACAGTGGCTTCAGAGTTGTCTAGACAACATCCTTTAGATGGTATCACTGACCTCAGACACACTAGGCTAGCTTTAAATTAGCAATGAGCAAGACTAGAGGGCTGTATTATGGTAGTTATAAACCATAAGAAGCTATTTAAATAGACAGATAAGACACATGCAAATCTGTCGATTGCCATGACAACCATCTTGATATAGGTTTTCCATATGTAGGAAGAAGGGCAGAGCAAAAGGCAACAGGAAAAAAATAGCATAGAACCTGTAAAGATAATGAACCCTGACAGTGTATTAGATGAGCTCTTGGTCACTTATTAACTCTTAATAGAATACAAACTTCTTTACTAGTACACTGCTCATTGGATCAGAGAGCAATTACTTCTAAACCTCCACTGGTAAAGATCTCAGCTATATGGTTGCACCTAATGTACCAATTCTTCACAAATTGATCTGACTGATTAAAAAACACTTTGCGATTAGATGCAAATTGCTTAGCTGATCAAAAGCACTTGGCAGGGAAGCAGCAAAAAAAAAAGTGTCATTTTCCAGACATGTCTATATATTGCTTCTAGCTTGACTTTAAGTGTATACCTATTATGGCTTTTTGTTCAATGGTTATTATAAGGAAAGTTAGTAAATATGAAATTCCTCCTATTCATTACCCTTACTGTACAGGACATGTCTTTTCAAACCAAATGGGATGCTTCATTTCTTTAAATAGCCAAATCATAAAACAGATACAAAAATAACAGTGATACAATGTTTTAAATATTAAGAGAGATACTTTTGCCATGTATTTCTTTCGATGGAACCCGACCGAAGTGGAACTGATTTAGAAGAAAAAGCTAGAATAGCTAGCCCCCTTCCCCCCAAGAATCTGAGCTGTTGACTGAGCTCCTGTGTCCAGGAAAGGTTTGTCCACCAAAGGCTTCCCAACACATCATATTGTCCAGAGTGAAAGAAGAAAAAAAAATCACTGAGAATGTAGGAGCCACATGGCTGCTTACTGTTTCTATGTTCCCTTCAGTTCCGGGTACTGAAAGATTCAGACAAAAAGTACTAGGTACAATTGCAATGAAAATGATCAGGAGACTGAAAAATGCCCCATAGAAGGACAGCTCCAAGAATGGGAAATGATGAGGCTTGAGAAGGCAATTGAGGAAAGTCTAATCTTTTTAGAGCTTGATAAAGATTCACTTAATGTTTGCAAAACAACCACCTGTACATTTCTCATTTATCTGGGAAGAGAGCAATCAGCTTACCTATTCATAAGAAAGCCATCAGGAAAAAACTGAAAGAGCTTGCTCATGACCACTCACATCCTGGTTAATTCATGGCTGGATTATATCAACACTCTAAATTGGGATGCCTTGACAGACCTTCCAGAAATTACAAGTGGCGCAGAATACAGTGGAGGAAGCAATTTTATGAAACCCATGCTTCATTCATGCTGTACCAATGCTACACAATGTCCACTGGCTCCCAGTTTCTTTCTGAGTGCAATTCAATGTGCTAGTTATCATCTTTAAAGATAAAAAAATACATGTTTTATGGGAATACTTCTCTCTGAGGGCATCTGCCCAATGCACCAGGTGAGATAGGTTGAGCATATTCCTCATACCTTAAATGTGGTCACCTTGTGGGACTAAGGAGCATGCCATCTTGGCAGCAGTTCCTACTTACCTACTCTGAAACCCAGTAGGTCTCCACCATCCTAGCCTTCCAGAAACCTGGAAGAGCTGGTTTTTCCTTCAAGTATTGGAGTAGAGTGAAGGTAGATTTGTTGTTGATTTATGTAAAAAGGTATGTTATTTTTGGAGGGCACCAGGGGTTTTTGTAATAGTTTTATGTTTTTTCACTATCTTTATTGTTACTTGTAAGATGCCCAGCATTATGCCGCATAAGATGGGCAACTACAAAAATAAATACATTCTCTACTCTAACACAGTTGATGATAAATTGAACTCTAAAGTGAAAATAATCCAGGTATCAATACTTATATAATCTTACCCTTTTAATCTTTCAGAACATCCTTTTGAAGAAAACTTATGAGAATTTTATTTTTGGTTGAGTCAACCACAAGGAGCCCTTCAAAGAAATGTGATTCTTTGTGAATGTGAACTCTCCAAGTGATTTAAGGTATATCATACAGTAGAAGACTAGACCAGACTAGAATTCTAGAATAAAAGACACAGATTTTGTTTTTAATTTGGAAATCTGTATTTCAAAGAAATGTTCAGAAACAGAGATATAGGACTACCTCTTTTTAATGTATGTCTTGATCCGTCCTCAGCTGCAGAAGAATACAGAAATGGCCTTGATGAAGAAAGTCAATAGTTATTAGGTAAACACCAACAACGGATGCGGTGCTCATCCCCCTTTCCAAGCCGAAGAGCCAGTGTTCATCCTGGGATGGCTCCGTGATCATGTGGCCGGCATGACTGGACGCCTAAGGTGCATGGACAC
This sequence comes from Acrochordus granulatus, assembly GCA_032468055.1. Lineage (NCBI taxonomy): Eukaryota > Metazoa > Chordata > Lepidosauria > Squamata > Acrochordidae > Acrochordus > Acrochordus granulatus. Next base: position 42,119 of record JANHZU010006949.1, on the reverse strand, counting down.
TGTTACCTTCCTGCCGGAAGGGGTGGAACCTATCTATCTACTCACGCTCATGCGCTTTCGAACCGCTAGGTAGGCGGGAGCTGGGGCAGAACAGCAGGAGCTCGCCATGCTGTGCAGCAACACTGGGTCATGATCTCAGGCTGCTGACCTTCCAGCTGGCAAGCCGAGATCAAAAAATGTACAATCACATAATAAATAAGTAAAAGTAAATAATGAAAATAAAAGATTAAGATAAAGCAAGATGGGAAACTTGAAACAAAGCGGAGCCAATTAATTGAGAAGCCACTTTACTGAAAACAGATGACTATCTGGCCCCCATGCCAACCCACAAAACCATGTCTTCAGGCTTTTTTGGAAGGCCAAATGGGTAGGGACCAATCTCACCTCATAAGGGATGATGTTCCAGAGGGCAGGCACCATGGCAGAAAAGGCCCATCTTCTGGAAACTGTCAGTCAAAATTCTCTGATTGATGGGATCTGAAGCATGCCTTACATGGATGGGGCAGACTGAACTTTTTAAGGTGAGATGATCCTTTAGGTAAGGCTTTATAGGTAATAACCAAGACTTTGAATTGCACCTGGGAACAAACTAGCAACCAGTGCAGCTCACATAAAAATGATGTTGTACAGGTTACTACCATTGGGACCCTGAAAACTGTCTATGTAGCCACATTTTGTGCTAGTTATAGTTTCTGGACACTCTTCAAGGGTA
>JANHZU010006948.1:39322-54188 GCA_032468055.1 Acrochordus granulatus | reverse complement strand
ATAGCAGCTTCTATAATAAGAAGCTGTTTGCTGCCATCAACATTGTTGTCCTTCTGACAATATAAATCTTGAGTCCAGTTAGGAGTTCTTTTTAGGGAAAAGGGCAACACATCCAGGAATACATTGTTCTTGTGTACAATTCTATCTTTCTCCAAATCCGTACGACTGAAATCTAGTTTGTCTCTCTGTTTTTTTCTGCTTAGTTTTTTTTAGTCCTCCAACTGATTCCCTTTCATTTTAAAAAGCAGACACACACAGAGAGAAACACACATTCCTGTGTTGTTTGCCCAGTTATTAGTTATCTGTCTTTATCCTGGGCACGAGTATAAGCCTAAGTCTTAGTGGGATGAGAATCTGAGATTGTGTTCAATTTAGACCATTGTTCATAGAATACAAATTAGCATTCATTCAGCTTAGACATTTATTTTTTATTGTGTTAGGCAGGCAGAGAATAAAAAATAGAGATGGGCTTTGAAACCATCAAGTTAGTCTTCTATTCCTGTTCTCCCCATTTAATCAGGTGGAGGTAGCAAATGGCAGCGCCCCTTGTGCCAGTAGGCACCACTAATAATGTGGCATAGAGAGAAACAGAGAAACTTTCTACTGGGGAAAAGGAAATAGAAGAAATGGAGTGAAAGAGAAACTTCCTGGCAGAAGAAGGAGAGAAATAAAACATTTTGTTCTTAGTTCAACATCACATATGGTAGTATCTAGTTATGGTTGTTCAGGAGAGCAAAATGATTGCCCACCAACCAAAATTCCAAGCAAAGGAGTGTTCAGTAGGGCAGATAATTTTGTGATATTCCATCCAATGCCATCCAAACTTCCTGAAGCAAGAGTTTGTTCAGCAGTTTTATTTTTGAAGAGAGCTTTCTACTGTTTGGAGACTATAAGATGGATTTTCAGGAAGAATGAGTCACTCCTATTATTCTATCCATTGGTGTGCAGTTTTTTGAAAGATGTTGATGATGATGATTTGTCTTGTTTTATACTTGTTCTACTAAATATACTAGATTTTTCCAGGCGCATAGTTTCAGGTAGAAACTATTATGAAATGTTTGTCACACAATTTTACTTCATCAAACACTCTCTGAATTCAAATTCATGAACTGAATGAGAGAGTCTTGGTTCACAAAGTTCACTCCTTCTGGGAATGAGCAGGTGAGTAAAGTAATTTAGTACTTGTCAAATTAATGTTCTTTTTGGTTAATATTGTAAAAAGAGGTCCAGTAATCTTTTTAAAAGTTAAAGACAGTAATAGAAGAGAAAGAAATGTTTTGATTTGCCTTGGACAGACTATAAAATTCTCTGTTTTGAGTGAATGCCCAGAGTGGATTGGTTCCAGATGTGTATTACTGTTAACCAAAGACAATACCTCTCAGTGAGGCACCACCTTGATATGGTTGTGAGGCTTGTATGCACTTAGGAAAGGAGAGCTACACCAGAAGTTCAATTACACTGGAAAGATTTCATAGAGGAGCCAGACAAAGAATTTATCCTTCCCATAAAAAATATGGTGAGATGTAATTTACAGAAATCCATACCAGCTTAGTCATCATATAGGTCAACAAGGACTGCACTAGATATTGAAGCTCCTAGACATTTGGTGAAAAATGGTCTATAGGACTCTGGAGAAGGAATTGGCAACCCATTCCAGTATCCTTGCCAAGAAAAATCCATGGACAGTAACAAAAAGCTAAAAAAATATGATGCTGAAAGATGAACCCCACAGATTAGAATCTGTTCAATATGCTATTGGGAAGAGTGTAGGGCAATTACAAGTAGCTCCAGAAAGATTAAAGTATCCAGGAAAAAGCCAAAAGGATGCTCAACTGTGGTTGTGTCTGGAGATTAAAGGAAAAACCAACGCTGTAAAGAACAATACCACAAAGGAACCCAAAATGTAAGATCTATGAATCAAGGTAAACTGGATGTGGTCAAACATGAGAAGGCAAGATCTTGGGAATCAGTGAACTAAAATGGAGAGGAATGGGTGAATTTAATTCATATGACTATTATATCTTTTATTGTGGACAAAAATCCCTTTGAAGAAATGGAGTAGCCATCATAGTTAATGAAAGAGTGAGAAAAGCAGTACTGAGTACAATCTCAAAAAACAACAGAATGATCACAGATTGAATCTAAGGCAAATCTTTCAATATCACAGTAATCCAAGTCTATGCCCCAACCACTGATGCCAAAGATATTGAGGTTGACAGGTTCTAGGAAGGCCTATAAAACCTTCTAGAACTCACACCAAAAAAAAGTCCTTTTCATCATAGGGGATTGGAATGCTAAAATAGGAAGTCAAAAATTCACTGATTATTTATGAACTGTTATTCAACAGGCAAGTTTGACCTTGGAGTACAAACTGAAGCAGCACAAAGGCTAACAAAATTTTCTCAAGAGAACAAGCTGATCATAACAAATACACTTTTCCAACAACCCAAGAGGCAACTCTCCATGTGGACATCATCAGATGGTCAACACCAAAATCAGATTGATTGTATTCATTGTACCCAAATATAGAGAAACTCTATAAAATTAGTGAAAACGAGACCTGGAGCTAACTGTAGCTCTGATCATGAGTTTCTCATTGAAAATAATAGGCTTAAATTGGATAAGTAGGGAAAACTACTAGGCTATTCAGGTATGACCTCAATCATATCCCTTATGAATATACAGTGGAGGTGAGGAATAGAATTAAAGAATTAGACATTGTAGACAGAGTGCCTGAAGAAGTATGGACAGAAGTGTGTAACATTGTACAAGAGGTAGCTACTAAAATCATCCCAAAGAAACAGAAATGCAAGAAAGTAAAGTGACTGTCTGATGAGGCTTTATATGTAGTTGACAAAGAAGGAAACTGGAAGGCAAGGGAGGAAGGGCAAGTTATATCCAACTTAATGCAGATTTCTGAGAATAGCAAGAAGAAATAAGGCCTTCTTAAGTGAACAGTGCAAAGAAATAGAGGAAAACAATAGAGTAGGAAAGACGAGAGATCTCTTCATGAAAACTGGAAAAACACATGTAAAAATGGGCATGATAAAGGACAAAAATGGTAGGGACCTAACAGAATATGAAGATATGAATGAGGTGGTAAGACTACAAAGAAGAACTCTACAAGAAAGATCAAAATGTCCCCGATAACCATGATGGTGTGGTCACTGACCTACAGCCAGACATCCTGGAGTGTGAAGAGGGCCTTAGCAAACATTATTAACAATAAAGCTAGTGGAAGTGACAATATTCCAGCTGAATTATTTAAAATCCTAAAAGATGATGCCATTAAAGTGCTGCACTCAATATGCCAGCATATTTGGAAAACTCAGCAGTGGCCACAGGATTGGAAAACACAGTTTACATTTGAATCCCAAAGAAAGGCAATATCAAAGAATATTCAAACTATTGTACAATTGCACTCATTTCACAAGCTAGCAAAGTTATACTCGATGTACTACAAGCTAGGCCTCACCAGTATATGAACCCAGAACTACCAGAAGTACAAGCTGGGTTCTGAAGAGTCAGAGAAACTAGAGATAAAATTGCCAACATTTGCTGGATCATAGAGAAAGCAATGGAGTTCCAGAAAAAACATCTACTTCTGTTTAATTGACTACACTAAATCTTTTGATTGTGTGGATCACAACAAACTGTGGCAAATTCATAAAGAGATGGGAGTACAAGACTTCCTTATTTGTCTGACAACCTGTATGTGAATCAAGAAGCAACATTTAGAACTTGATATGGAACAAATGATCAGTTAAAATTGGGAAAGGAGTACAACAAGGCTTACATTGCCACCTTGTTATTTAACTTATAAGCAGAGTGCATCATGAAAAATGCCAGAATTATCAACAATCTCAGAAGAAGAAATATCAACAACCTCAGATGTGCAGACAATACCACTCTAATGGCAGAAAGTGAGAAAGAACTAAAGAGCCTCTTGATGAGGGTGAAGGAGGAGAGTACAAAAGCTGGCTTCAAACTCAACATTAAAAAAATAGATCATGGCATCTGATCCTATCACTTCCTGGCATATTAAAGGGAAAAAATGGAAGCTGTGACAGTTTACCTTCTAGAGCTCCAAGACCATTGCAGATGGTGACTGCAGCCATGAAATTAAAAGATGCTTGCTTCTTGGAGAAAAGCTATGGCAAACTTTGAATGCATATTAAAAAGCAGAGACAAAGGTCCATATAGTTAAAGCTATGGTTTTCCCAATAGTAATATATGGCTGTGAGAATTGGACCATAAAGAAGGCTGAGGATCAAAGAATTGCTGTCTTTGAATTGTGGTGCTGAAGAAGATTCTTGAGAGTCCCTTGGTCTTCAAAGAGATTGAACAAGTCAATCTTAAAGGAAATGAACTCTGATAGTTCATTGGAAGGACAGATACTGAAGCTGAAGCTCAAATATTTTGCCAACTAATGCAATGAGAGGATTCATTGGAAAAGACCATGATGCTGGGAAAGACTGAAAGCAAATGGAGCAGGGGATGACAGAGGATGAGATGGATGGAATTGTTGATGTGATGGTTGTGGATTTGGTCAGATCCCCCAAAGGTAGTTTAGGACATGGAAGCCTGGCGTGCTATGTTCCATGGCATCATGACTGAGCAAATAAATGGCAACAAAGAATGATATTTAGAACTAGAATAGAACTAGAACAAAGCTTACAGCTTGGTCCCACTCTATTGCCCTGCTGTTTTGAAAAGCCACGAAGACATGGCCCATCACATGGCCCTTCACACAGGCCTTTGGCATGAGAAAGTGGAACTCCTCATTTCACTCAGCTTGTCACCTTTCATCTTTTATTAATCTTATTGTAATTTCTTTGATTTTTCTGAGCTATCCAGAATTATTGGTATTGAGTGGTATGCAAGTTTAATGTATTATTATTACTATTATTGTTATTATTTTACTTTGAAGAATTAGGACTACCATGTCTTGAGTGCAGGAATTCAGATCATGGCATAAAAGAGGTAGAGTCTCACATGTCTCTTTGTTGCCATCTAACCAATTGTATGGATTTTTGCAACTCAAACCAATCTAGATGCCACTTCAGATAGGGGTCATGCCTTACTTTTATCCAGGCCCCACGTGTTTGTTTATGTATACAAGGAGTAAAAAGTTATTTGTTCCCATTTAGTGGTTCTATGTTTGCTTCTATGCCCATCTTTACAAATGTTAGTTTTGGAAATTGTGAGAACTAAATGTTCTCCAGGCTATTCAAAACTGCCTCCCTATCCACATACAAACTATTAATTTCAGAGTGCCTGAGTTTTGGGCTGGGAAGCATTAAACCTCAAGTCAAAGTAAACTTATTAGGCAAGAACAGAAGTCTAACAAAAGGGCTTTTCCCACATGGCTTTTGGAGTTGTGGCTGTGAATAGATTATTATCTCTGAATGAAGGCATTTATGCCTTTAAATCATATTAATAAAGTTACAGATATTAAACCAAACTAGGACAAGAGTGTGACAAGCTCAAATCCCCTCCTTCATTTTATGCTTACGATAATACTGGGGACAATGGTAATGATACTGACAGCCATCCTTCTCGAAACATTTTTTTGTGATTTCCAATGAGTAGGCAAACAAACTTGTTCTTGAATTCACTCATATTAAATTCATAAGATATCACTTGAATGATAAGATATCACTCATCTGTGAGATTTCAGTTCTTTATTGAAAACGTTGCGGAGGAGGTTTGTTGTGTTTTCTTTTTCTCAGACTGATTGAAGAAGAAGTGCAGTGGTAAAACCATTAAATATTTTCACTGAAACATAATTTCATAACTGAAATTATGAAATATTCCATAAAGATTTTATCTTCATCTGTGTTACTTTCATCTAATTTTCCAAAAACCAGACAGTGTTACATATTTTGAAACTTCTCCATTGTGGCCTATGGACAGATATTCTTCTGTGCTGAATTTTTAATCTTGTTTGAACTGAAGCATATAGAATCTTAGATCAAATGAAGTCCCCTTAAAATCTTCAGTTTCCAGAAGATTTGGAAAGAAATCTTTCCAGAAGATTTGGAAACAGAGCTAATTCTCATAAGCCTAAAATTGATGGTAGTGTAGTTTAACATATAGGCTTTGCTGATCTGTTTTGAATAAAAAATACTGAGTATTTTTAATGTTTAAACATGATTTCAGTGGATCCTCTTGATTTGGAGAACCAAGAGCAGTTCACCTATTGCTGACCCCATAAAATGGCCTTTTATACAAAAATGAAGGTAAACACTGAACAATGTTCACGGACTTTGTGGTTGTACTCTAATGGCTTTCTAGTCAAAAATCAAACAAACTATTTACTAACATATGAAACAAAATGTATCACCATCATTATCCTCTGAATGAGGGCTTATATCCACTAAATATAAGTGTCAGCCACTGACGGCTACAAAAGCAATTATTGTATTTCTCATTTGTTCCAAGTCCCTGTGCTTGGAATAATTATCCACCTTGGTCATGTTGATTTATCAGTAAAGTGCAAATTCAAAAAGGCAATGAAGGAAATTCAATTGCCAGTTTCCATTGCACATGCTAAGATCCCAAGGGCTTATATTATTTGGGATGCCTTTTTTAGTACATTGAGTTTCTGGGAATTTCTCCATTCTATTCCTTGACTTTTAAAGTCACCTTTGACTCTGCTTTCTTATGAACTCAGGGTGTTTTCTTCTGACACAATTAAAAAATAAAAGGAGACTAGTCAGACAGACCAGACCAGACCAAACCAAAATTCCTGAACAATCTGGCCTCAGTAGCACACTCCTCCTAAAGTAATAGTTTCCTGAAAGAAAATTTCTATAAGATGATGTACCACTTTATATGTAACACCTGAAAAAAATGCAATTGTAAAAAGAGCATTTTCATCATGTTTGTGGAAAAGCAAAGAAATACTGGGACTAGGTTTTCATTGTAATTCAATAAAATATGGAAGCCAAATGTTTTAGAATTGCATGACAAAGAGCTCAAAAGAAAATTTTAAGCTTTGTTATTGTATATGTTGGCTGCAGCAAGAATTTTATATTCACAGAGATAGAAAGACACACTAGTTTGCACAATGGAAGAATGGATGATAAAGTTGATGGAGGAGATAGCAAAATTAACTGTTCTAATTAAACAAAATTTATCTAACTTTGTTTCCATTTGGAAACCACTTCTGGATTTTGTATTTTAAACTGAAAAAAATCAAACTCTAATTTGATTTTAGGTTTTGATGATTAGAATGCCTTTGTTGTTATAGCAATGACTTGAAATGTTTAGAAATATAAAGCAAAAGGTTGAAGCTGTAACTTTTTAAATGTGTTTATATTCCATTGCACTGAAAAAAGTCAGAAGTCACTCTTTTTTTCTTCTTTTTGCACTTCTTAATTTTTATTTGCATTTGCATTTTATCTAATAACAAATTTTAATTTTAAAGAAATATAAAGATCCTAGCACAACACTCACTTTGAACAGTATTTAAAATCTAGTTCCAATTTGGAAGTAGAAGTATGGCTATCATTGCAAAATCCTTCTTCCTTAATTTGTGAATTTTTAGACTATGTGAAAAGGCCAAAGAGGTATCTGGGTGTATCTTCAAGTCAGCCTTGATTCCTGACAACGACCTGTATGAATTCACAGAGTTTTCTTGGCAATACTTTAGAAATTGTTTGCCTTCTTCCTAGGGCTGAGTCACCCAAATATCTTCTTGACTAACATGTGATTAGAACTAGTTTGCCTGGTTTCCAAACAAATCTTTAAACTACTATACCAAACTAGCTTTCAGTACAGACATAGACTTCTTCACTATCTGATATACTTTCTTGTCAAGTATGATGGAATGTATGCCTGTAGGAGTGAGAGGGGTGGGGAGTTTTGGCAATACAGAGTTTTCCCAGAGAGGGCCAAATTAAGAGAGTACACAGACCCGAGATGAATGGGGAAGGATGGAAGAGGTTCAGTATTGCCACACCCTAGAATTCCCCAGGATATATCAAGTAGACTAAAATATTATAGCTTTAATTTGACAAGATTCTGTCCATTGCATGTAAGCAAATAGTGGATTGAACCCAACTGGAATTTGCAGTGCCATCTCTAGGTTTCAGTCTGATATCAAGGTGAAATATAACATAAAGAGATCATTCCATTGTTTATTTCCTGTATCTTTGTCACAAAATAAAAAGTGTTGTAAAAATATGTTACATAAATAAATTAAATGAAATACTTATTACAATTTGAGATTTGAGAATCTTTCCAGGATAGATAGAAGGATAGATAGATGATAGATAGATAGATAGATATATAGATAGATAGATAGATAGATAGATGGATGGATGGATGGATGGATGGATGGATGGATGGATGGATGGATGGATGGTTAAATAGATATTGAAAAGGGAACATTTTCAGAAAAATGGGTGAGAATATTTGGCTCATTGAGGGTTTGTACTTTTGTAAAATCCAATAAAGGTAAGTGTTTTAAGAAATTAGACTAGACAGGGAACTAAATAACTAAACTAAATAAACACAAGCCTTGATGACTAGCAAATTAAACAAGATTTAAAAATGATGCAGAATACTATAACAATGAAAATACTGAAGGACACTTTGAGGAAAAGTGGAATCAGAACTTAATTCTGATTAATTATCTTAATTATCAACAGTATCAAGAGTAACATTTGCTTTTATGGATTGACTTTGTTCAAAAGATCTTATGGAGAAAATAGCAGATGAGGAACAAGTTTTATTTGACAATATAGAGACTGCATTGAAATAGATCTGTGAATGACAAGTTATGAGAATGACATAGAAAAGGATGTCTCAGTAGACATACAAAAAAAGCTGGTTGATGTTTCAAAAATCAAAAGAAAAATACAAATAATAAACCAAAAGAGTGACCTGTGTAATTGTTTTATATTACATTTCCAAAAGAAGCTTCTTAAATCATTGAAGAATATTGTAAGGAGGGACAAAGAAAAAAATGAAAAGAAATAAAATTCTACAATTTATTTGAACGGACTAAAGACTGTTAGCAGTAAAAGGAAAAACATTGATTTATTTGATCAAGGTTAAAATACAATAAGTTGTTATTTCTGGCAAACCTTACTAGACTTTCTGCTGACAATAGGACTGAAAAGAGGATGCTTTATTGATTTGTCTATAGATAAGAGACGGGCATGATGGCTAAGTGATTAAGACACTGGGATGGTTGACCAGAAAGTCAGTAGCCCAAGTTTGAAACCCAAGCATTTCTGCTTAATGGGATGAGTTCTGATTACTTGCTCCAGCCCCTGGCAACCTAGCAGTTCAAAAGCATGTAAAAATGCAAATAGATAAATAGGTACCACCTAATTTGGTGAGAAAGGCAACAGCATTCCATAAGCCTTAGTGTATAGTCATTTATTTATATTTTCTTTTCTTTACATCTATCTATCTATCATCTATCTATCATCTATCTATCATCTATCTATCATCTATCTATCTATCTATCTATCATCCATAGTAGATATATATTATTATATATGCAGTAGATATATATTTCATACATACACACTTTTCTGTTTCTTTATACACTCTCTCTCTCTCTCTGTGTGTGTGTATAGGTATGGTGGCACAAGCAGTTAAGAGCTCGGCTTGCTGGCTGGAAGGTTGGTGGCCTGAGTTCAAGACCTGGAGTTGCTGTGCAGCAGGGCGAGCTCCTGCTGTCCCTCCTCATTTCCCACCAATCTAGCAGTTCAAAAGCATGCAGATGCGAGTAGATGAATAGGTACCACCTTCTCCATCAGGAAAATTAACAATATCCATGTGCCTTTGGCATCTAGTTATGCCAGCCATATGACCACAGAAGTTCCTTGGACAAACACTGGCTCTTCAGCTTGGAAATGGGGATGAACACCGCATCCTAGAGAGCAGATATGATTGGAATGACATACAAGCTTGGTAAAATAAATAAGATGTAAATAAATCATAGCAGATTTAAACTGGACAATGTGTGTATGTGTGTTTTCTAAAAAAATCTATTACATTGTTGCTCAGAAATTATGTATATTGTTATGTTTTAATTTAATATTATAACTGTGTTGGAAGTCTACAAGCCACACAAACACAGACATGATTGGAGTACCATACAAGGCCAGAAAAATAAGCAAACATAACATGTACATGTTTTCTTGGAACCATGGCATTATCTCGATCTTTTTAATCTGAAATGCTGAACATCCCTAACCAATATGCTTTAGGCATGAAACTGCAATCAAACTGATCCCACAGAGGAGATGCCTAATCCCCAAAACTGCTAAGATAATTTTTCAGGAACTTCAGGTCACTGCTATTTTCTCTTGGTTGATTTTAACTGAGCCATGAAAACAAGCTAAGAAAGTGTGACCCAGATTCAGAAATGCACAAAAAAATCATAAAAGGAAACTGGGTTGAAACAGTTAATCAGAAAAGAAGGTACATTTTGGATGTTACATGCACAGCAGCAAATTTAAGCATACTTTATTTTGAGAAGAAATTATAATGCCCCATTTTCCAGATGAGTTGTTAAAAGTACTTGTCCAGAATGTATCACACGTATTTATTTAATTTGACAGTTCACAAGGAGATACGATGTAATTCAGGCATTATCACTGCAGAGAAGATTAAAGCTTTATGCTGGCATTGATAAGAAATAAAATAAAATGTCAAGTGTTTTCTATCATAATAATCATGGCTGTGTGTAGTCTAGGCAATAACATTTCTTTAAAATAACCAAATGCTGAACCAAAGTAATTCAATAAATAACTAAAAAAGGGCACTAAAAATCTGTTTTTATGAGCATGCTGCAGGAAATTTACATGGAATTTTCCATATGTCCTCACAACAATGAGGATGGTGAAATGAGTTAGAAAGTTATCCAGATAAGGCACTGAAAAATTGAATATGTAATTTATTTATTAAATGTATTTACTTATTAAATTTATATGCCTCCCATCTCACTGCTGCAGCAATTCACTGTTTCAGAGAATGTATAGGTGAAAGACTGTGTTATTTTCTTGAATGCTGCAGAATCAACAGCTAGACCTTCGCAACAATCATATAAATAATCAAATCTATACAAATGTTGCTAGTTCTGATGTTGTCTTACTTTGTGCTGCTGCCAGTTCTTGCTATTCAAAGTCTTGGAATCGACCATTACTGGGAGTAGTATTTCTTTGTACTACTATAGTTACTTCCTGAGATTTGGAAAGATTTGTGCGATTATGAGTTTACTGTGCAAGATACATATACAAGGGAGTTTACTGATAGAAGAAAATAATTTTAAATGGGGATATTGTCAAGGTTTTGGATGGTAAAAACTTTTTGTTTGTGATGCTTTCCATTTATATGTTCTAACTAAGCTCCAGTAACGAAACCAGGATCTTAAAATAGCGTATTTCCCAGTTAGAGAACAATCTACAATACAATATATTTAAGCAATCTCTCTCCCTTCCTCTCTCCCCCATTTTCATTATTTTTTTTATTTTTAATCAATCCTGGAATCCAAGACGTTGTTGTTTTTAAGATATAAGGTATCTGTGCAAAGAGGAAAACAGTACTGGTTTTTTTTCTTAAAATTAAAAAAAAACTTATTTTCATCCCTCTATTCCAAATTCTTCATGTTTCATGTAGAATTCAGAGAATAAATGTTCAAAGGAAGAAATATTTTCAGCACATACAAGGGCTCCAGAGAACAGCATGATCACTGGCAATCACATACTAAGAAAATGGCTAATCACAGACTAAGAAAATGGCTATGTCTGGACTGTGTTACTATCACATGGATTTCAGTATTGTTCTGATCCATTCAAAGTTCTGCATCACCTTGCAAATTTAGGAACAAGTAACTTCAATGGCCCACAGTTATGGATCTTGACTATGTGCCTGTTTATTGACTTTACAGCAAGAATCACAGATTTTCACAACATTTGATGGAGGAGACTACAGTATAATTTTATGAATGCATGCACTGGTTGCTTCATATTTAGATTACTGCAATTCTCTTTCCTAATTCCTTCTCCAGCCCCTGATCCTAGTCCAGAACTATCCCATTTAAGTTATATACCTTCCAATCCATTCCCTTGTTCCAATATCCTCCAATCTTCACTAGCTCCTTATGTGACACAGAACCAGTTCAAACTTAAGCTTAGAGTCTTCCAAACATGGCAGTATTTTCCTGCCATCATTGTTCCCTAAAACCCAAGACAAGCTTTCTTTCAGTTCCTTGCTCCAGGTGACAGGCTGTACATTCCAGACTTTTAGGGACACCTCTTCCCCAACTTTGGAATCATCTCTCTTCTTTCTTAAATGTCTGCAAAATGCTGAGAATCTTAAAAAGTTTTAAACACCATCCTATTTGACTGGTGGTTTCTGGGGGGGGGGAGTATTTTTATTAAACTCTCATTAAGATGGGTAATTTTCAGGTTAGCATTTTAGGCATTTGTATTTTTCAATACCCAAGTTCCCCAGATATGCATATTTCTGGTTAAAACTTCCTCATATATAGTTTTGGATACAGGTATCAAGTGGTAAAAGCATTTTAACATGTAGCTGTCTCTGAAATGCTCAGAAATGTGAGTTTTAGAAGATTTGACTTTGGCAAATTATATTATTATACTTGAAAAGAAATTAGTGATGCATGTCTCCAGTAGCATTAGCTAGAACTATTGGTTGGCTGGTAAACCAACCCAACATTTGTCACCTATGAGAATAGTCTGTAATATTCCTTCCAATGTCCATTATAATGAATGAAACTAGAATAATTGTTAAAAATTGATCATGGTAACAGTTGGTAGATATGAGAAACAAGATCCCCTCAAGTCATGTTTTCAAGTCAATGAAAACAAATGAAAAAACAAAATCAAACCCTTACATATGAAGGAAAAAAATAGTCCCCAATAGGATAACCAAGATCCATTTTAGATTTGGTAGCTTGAGTTATTCAGCTGAATCTATTAAGGCAGAAATAATATCCTTATAAATATATCCTTATAAATATCCTTATAAATATCCTTATAAATATAAATATATCCTTATAAATATCCTTTTTAAGTGAAACTTGGCATGCAATGTATGTGTAATTTAAGAAGGCTATGGAGGACAATACTGAAGAGCTAGGCTGACCCAAGTCATATTTCTCCTTTATCATATAATTAGTTCTCAATTTGAATGTTAAAAAAGCAGGGGATTTAATTATTGTGCAATTTATAAGGGAGACTCAGAAATTATCTTTTTGAAGTAGTAGACAAATTTGGAAGTTTGAGAACGTCATGAGCAACTTTACAAACATTGCAGAGAGGCAGATTTGCCAATTCATAAAATAGTTCTCCTTGTGTATTTGCTAATCATTGACCAAATAAATATTGATTGTTCTCTTTGTGCATATTGCCAGTCACATATACAACAGAATATCAATTTTTATTTTTCTCCCTTCTCTAATCTTCTCAACATCTTCCTCTCAAGCCATAACCCCTTCAGTCTACTTTTTTTCTGCCCCTTTAAAATACTAATTCTGAAGCTCTCTACAATTTTTAAAATTTAATTTCTAAAATATTTGGCCCACTCAATACTATGGAATGTGTTGAGTAAATTAAAGCCAGGTTTTATTTGTGTTAAATTGCAGTGATTATTCCAAAGTAATTTGAAATTATCACTGCTTAAGTGAATAATCATGACTTTTTTTATAATTTAATCATTCATACTAAATCACCTCAGCTATCTACTGCTTTGCTGCAGACCAGCATATTTATTTTTAACTTTAGCTTCTGTTAAACTTTTTCTAGTCCAGGATTTGAAAAAGCAATATAAAAAATAAAAATGTTAATATTTATTTCATTTGATCAATTAATTACTGAAGTTAAAGCCACCAATGTTTCTTTTGCTTTTGCTTCTATAAGCATGCTTGCAAACAAACTCTTTAACGCATGTCCTCCAGACACAGGAGTTATTTTAATATGCTGCCTTTGATAACAATGAGAAAATCTTTATTCTTGACAAGTTCAGAATCAGATAGATTCACTTTTCAACCTTATTTTTCCTGAACATATGATGAAACAGAAAATTGAATCAAAACACCAGAGAGTTATGTAGAAGATCAAAGGTTTTGATACTGTTTTATGAAATTTTTCTTCTCTGAGGAGTTTCAAGTATACCTTGAAAAGGAGGACACCATGTTCGGAATTTCCAGAACATAAATACTTTGCTACAAACTTGTTGCTTTAAGCTTTGCTAGAGGAATCCATAATATTTTTGTAAATATTTCCTGGAGATGTATTTTTTAAAAAAAAATAAAAAAAAAATTGGTGTTCAGTCTGTAGTCATTGAATCTGAAACATGGAGAATGGATTGGGCTAACACTTTGATGAAAATCTTCTGAGGTTCTGCCTAAATCTGCCTGCGAGAGTAGTCCTCTTCATCACAACAACATTAAACAAAGACTTTGTTGGAATTATTTTCTAACCAGGAACCTGCACATATCTTGAAACATCTACCTGGAATCTAAACAACAACTTCAGAAAGCTTATTTCTGCCCAATGGATCTGAACCATATTGTAGCGTTTAAGAACAAAAATTAAAATACATTTTCTGAAAGATTTTTAGATATAATTTGTCTTTATTTAAAGCTGAATATAGATAGCTAAATAAGAAAACACATGGAATCCTTACAACACATTCATACAATTCAAGCCAGCATTCACAACATTCTGTTTTCAACACTGAACTTATAACTTAATGCAGTGGTATCATCTGTAACAGCATCTTCATGCTAGTTGGTTTCCACTGTATAAAACAACCATTTCATGTGTCCAACACCCTTGTGCCATGAGGAAAATTACTGAATTTTAGGGACGTATGT